>MQRK01199281.1:26533-41821 GCA_001938485.1 Girardia tigrina
TACATTTTGTGACCTGATGATGGGATTTTTATTATCTCGAAACGCGTCGTCTTGTTTTTATCCCTATTATATAGATTTTACCTTACAATGTATATATATATATATATATATATATATATTCCATTCTTATACTCCTTTTAAAATTCTAATGATAAAATCATGACATTATCTTCTCAAGTGCTATTAATCATTTATTAACGTTTTGCTATTAAAATTGTAAACGTTTTCAAACCCTGTTGATCGGAATAGCTTGAAATAAACAAATGTTAATAAGATGCGTGGTAAAAGAAATTAACTTATTTTAAATATATTTTATAATAAACTGTTTATTTTGAAAATAATTCCGTATAAAGATATTTAAATTACTGTAACTTTTATTTCTTTCAAAATAATTTTGTTCGACATTATAAAATTCACTCAATTTATTGTTCTTATTATTTATTTTAAAATTCTTATTGTAAAACTTTTCTAACATATTTTTTTTAAAAATGTCAGTTTTAATTAGTAATAAACTTTTTAAATTTTTAAACTTTATATGCTTTTTGTTTTACATAATTTATTTTATTTAATTTTAGTTGTTTTTTAATATTATTTTTTTATAAATTAATTGGCGAATTGAAAATTTTAACTTAATCATCATAAAAGCTGTCACTAACAAATTCGGTGACTTTAATTAGAGGCTCCGTTATATATTTCTTAAGATTGATATTTTATTAATATTTAGCAAAATTCAAAACACATTCAAAAATTCTTTAAAAAAATTATAGAATCTTATTTTTAGAAAATACATTATAATTTTTCAAAGTTTTAATTTTCAGTTTACATTTCTATCTTAGCAAGTTGCTTGAGGAGTAAAGAAAATTTTAGAATTAATACTGAGATACAAAAGGTTGTATATTAGGCTACCGTTTCACAGCAATAGCTAATGGGGCATCATTCATAAACTGAACTTGAAAATATTTATATAAAGACTAACTTTCTTCACATGTTGTAATTTTGTGTTTATTTTATATTTTGCATATATATTTTGAGAGATAATTTATATAATCTGTTACTCCATTTTCAATATAAAGAAAAATACATTTCACACTCTTTTAGTAACAAATTTAAATAATTAAAAATACAAGGTAGGCTCTTTTACCTCAATATTGCGGATATCCTTATTACATATTTTCGTCTGAGCATTTATAACTGAGCTTCTTCGAATTGGTTTTATGTTAGAATGAAACTATTACTTCTCTCATAAATTCAAACACAACATTTATATAAAATAGGAACAATTTACTTTGATCCCGCTTATTTTGACCAAGCATGTTTTGAATCACCATAGTATTAATTAAAAATGGTAAACCTCTGTGATCTTATCGAACCTTTGAATACCGTTGAACCGACCAAAGAGGTCAACAATGCATAACAATCCGCAAACCAAATTTCGATGAACTGAAATTATTGCGCGTTTTCGGTTGTGAAGAATTCAATTACGATTCGAATTCAATTTATTCGATTAAAATTAACAAATATCTTTATCTGATAAAGCTTCGCGATGAACAACAGAATTTGATGTAAAGGGTATATTCTTTTCTACATTTTAACTATCAATTTGTTCTTTACTAAAGATTTAAAGTCATCCTCCCTCCATTGACGCGTCGCGAGGGTGCATTAATCAAAAATTATTTATTAACTAAGAAATTAGCAGGGTCAAGACGATAGGATCAAAATAAAGTGTATTCGTGTAAAATACATAAAAGAATCCTTTTATTTTTTCTTCATTTTAACATTCTATTAAACTACATTCACGAATTATTTCGATTACGGGTTGTTGGTTGTTTCAAGGATTTTTATATTTTAACTTTGCGTTTTCTATTATTACAATCATGTTTATTACAATTAATTATTTCCCCTGTTATTGAATAGTTTTTTTTATTATATTTGTATTGTTTTATATAAAAGACAAACTAGTTACACATAAATCTTACTTTTATGAAAAAAATTGTTAATTGATTAATTATTTTTTTTCTATTTATACATAAAAATAAAAATAAATAATGAAACCAAAAATCCAAAAACAACATTTGTAAATTAATCGTTCGAAATTAATTAATGCCATTTCTGCCAATCAAATAAATTTGGCTTATTTTAGGGAGACTTTTAACATATTTTTTTAATTTTTGACTATTTTTATTTTGTAGACAAACATAATTAAATGTGCAAGAAAGTATTATTTTTTTGTATTAATTTATTAATAAAAAGCATATCCTAACACATTGCGGACAGAAGAATAGAAATCTCGCTTTTGATATGGCTCCGAAAGATATATCGTTTTACAAAGGTATGGTGGTATCAACCTAAAAAATGTCAGGTGATATTAAGTAACACAATCCAATATAACTACCACCCACAAAAACCAACGAAAAAGGAATATTAGCTATAAAATTTCAAGTCAGGAATACGTTATTTACAGATAATTATTATAATTTTAGCTTGAATACCTTGAATGATATCAAGATTTATCAAGGATTATCAAACTAATCATAAGAGTCGAGGATGATTCTGTTATGGTACCAGATAAGGATACTTTGTGGTAGACCCATCTTAAATGGAAATTATGATATTAAAAAATATATCAACTAATAAATAGAGAAAAAGATGGTTGAGGTGTTTGGTATTGGACAAGGTTTTCATTCAAAGTTTTTTCTGGTAGACCTACTCTTAACAGACAAGTTTATCTCAATATTTTACAAGAAAAACATTGGAGTTTAATGGGTTTCCATCATTTCAACTAATTAAAACAGGAAGGCACTTCAATCCCTACCTCCAAGACTGTAAAACGCTCGATGAACGAAAATGGAATTAAACTATTGAAATCATGGCTAGGCAGTTCTCCAGATGAACCTTGTGAAGCGTATGTTGGTCACCATAGATATATATTTTAATGGAATGACATGAGTATAAACATAATCTTTCTGTTACTTATAAAAATAAGATATTGAACTTAGTGAAAACTATAATATAGGTAATTTAATAACTCTTGAAATAAAAATAAATCAGAAAACTGAAAAACGCCAGACCAAATCTGTTTCTTCTAGTTAAGTGTAAGTGTATTTTTAGTTAATCGTTAATACAATTTTTCTTGAGGAACTTTTTGCTTTCTTTCGACCAAATTTCTTATACATAAAAATATGGAATTATAAATACTGATAAGCTATTTATTAAAATGCGATTTTAGAAATTAAAATTTTTTCATTAATTTTATAGATTAGTATTATATTATTTGATAAAATTTAATTTAAAATCAGTATAAAATCAAAATTTATTTTAACCAAACAAAAGAGTTTAATGTATTATTTATTATCAATCTTTAAATTTAAAATACAATTTTTATTATTTGAAATACAGGTTATGATTTATAATACACTTGATGAATTTAAAATACCAAAATATTTTATTTAAGCAATATTTAAATTTATTATTATTTAATAGTGATTCATTAATTATAAAATTTTTAATAGCAGTTTTTATATATTATATATTTTATTAATTATTTATCGAATTTTAATTTGCAGAATTTCTAACTGGTTTTTAAATCTAAATTATCTTTTTTTTATTACATCTTTGACAACAAAAATTTCATAAAGTTATTCTTCGAAATAATTTTTTTAAAATAAATGCAAAATAATTAAAATTCAATTATTTTAAAAATAACTCTTTTTTTAAATTAATTAAGATATTTAGTTATAACTGTTTTATAACTTTTGATTTTAAATGATTTTTTCTTTTTTTTAGAGATTATTTACAAAAATTAATTATTCAAAAATTTAAAGAATGAGCCCGTCCTTTACAGTGATATTTTGTCTTTTTGGGGATTTAAAAAAAAGCTTTTTTAAAATCCACAAAATGAATCCATTTTTATAACAAAATTCAAAAGTTTCAAAATTTGACCTTTATTGCGCAAAAAGGTCAAGTTCTGGAATTTTTACACCTCACATGTTATATATCAAAATACTCGTCTTGACGAGTAGATTTAGAATATGCAAAAATTAGAGGCTGCGTACCCATTGGGCCACCCTGTACAATGTTTGATGATGTGTAGTCAACACTGAACTGTGTTGATTCGAAGTGACAAGGATAAAAAAACTAAATCAAATAAAATTATTAATTAAACTGAAAATTCGTGATCAAAATTCAATCTGGTGTTGTTACAAGTAAAATGCGAACTTTTAAAAACAATAATCGATGTTTGACAAAATAGTTGATATGTAATTTTTTATCAATAAAAGTTAATTGGTGCACAATCGCCTTTTCTTTTTTCCCGCACATGTGCCAATTCGTGAACGATGCAATCAAGCCGACCTATCATCGCGTCACTTGAGGGAACGGAGAACTCCTGTCGGCTGTGTCGAGAGCGAGTGCCTGAAGCAGATCCAACCTGTTACCACATGGTTGAACCAAAACGTGGGTGTCCACGCAGTGCTCGAACTATCTCTCCGACCGGCAATAGCCCTCACGATCAAGAGATACTAGTCACCATAACTCGGTGAAATGCTGAGCACTTCACACACCAAAAATAATTCGTTTATTTAAAAATAAAAATCTGTTATGAATCTATGAGCAACTCATTAAATATAAAAATGTCTTGAACGGGTTACATTCGGTATAATAGGCGTCATCACACGTAATTTGACAAACAACTTTTATATAAATATTTTTATTTTATAAAAAATCAAAATCAGTATAGCATTTCTGAAAATTTATTTTAGTAATTAATTTCGACAATTTCTCACGACCATCCCGTAGCGCAACCAGGGGGGTGCAAGAGTGTCTTTGCAACTCCCAAAATTTTCGAATTATATTTATAATTTATAAAACAATAAAAATGAAATGAATTTAATTTGAAAATTCAACTCAAATTCAAATTCCTATACTCGTTAAAATAACATTATTTAAATTCATCTATTTATTCAGCGTTTAAATCAGTGTTTAAATATATATTTTTTGAAATCTTTTAGTCTTTTTTTGCATCCCACAATAAGAATTTCTGATTGACCCCTGTTACCATCATTATACTAAATGAATATTAGTTTCAGAATCATTGCGTGTCAATCTTTGCTATGTTCAGTTTTTTTTATTTATAAGATCAATGGATCCGAAATTTAATATTTTAGCCTTACACTCATCTTCTCTGCGAAGTATTTTCAAATAGAGCCCGGTGATAGTTGTGATCGCATAACCATTACTTAGATATATAAGCCGTTAAACTATTTTTTATATAGTGACACTCGCTAATTCAGCAAAATAAATGCCTTAAATAAATTTTAAAAACTACGTTCTGATTTTTGTTTTCGATTTCACTTATTTCCAATCGTTTTTCAAACAAAGAGCGGTTTTAGAGTTGTAGTCTCTGTACTTAGACATGCATGACTTAATCTTGATTTTGGCCTGTCGGGATTTTGGCTGTCGGGATTTTGACCGACATCTATATATATATATATATATTGGAAAAAAAATACTCAAGGAATAAACCCGACGGAAGTCATTTGGGGAAAATGTATAACACTACATGGATCTGGATCATATGAGTTAAATAACAAGAAAATCATTAATAAAATAAAATAGGGGCAATTAGAAAAAGAAACAGATCAAAAAAACATGAGACACGAATTTACAGTAGGCGATTTAGTCTTAGTAAAGATCAATAACAGGATGAAGGGAGCAGATAGATATAAAGGACCGTATGAAATAACTTAGAAAATTCACGATCGTTGCAAAGAAATGAGGAATAAAACAGGAATAATGATTCAGAGTAATATAGAATGGCTTAAGTCTTTTAAAGAAGGGGGATGTAAGGGAAATAAATTATAACTCTTTAATTAACTATATTTACTATACTATGTTTAAATATATCTATTTATAATTGGATCCCAATACTGTTATTTTAAAAACTCTTGAAAATGCAGTTGTTTAAATAATTTTTAGCGTTGGTAGATTTTTTGAATTTAATAAATTTTATGGTTACCAAGATCTTAGTTGTTATTTTATTATTTGTAAAGTCTGCAAATACTTAAAATAACATTTTTAATAAATAATATCAGTTTTATGGTGCATCAATAATTGAAGGACAATTAATAAAAAAGCATTTGTAAAAATTTTTTTCAAAAAAATTAATCTTGTTTAAATAATATTATAGAGATGTATAAAAATTTTAATTAATAAATAAATCTTGTGACATTTAAATGTTTTATCATGAGTTTGTTTGCTGAAACTGGAAAGACCGACTGATGAGTGACAATTTAATAGATGAAATGAACTCGGACTCGAAATATAAATCATCGTACAATTCTGATTATATTTCATCTCACTCGATCAATTCGAACAACAATTCGAACTCATCCGTTCTCGATTCGATCGATCAATAATTATTAACCAAAACCTTCCGAAAGTGACGAGCGGACCGGCGTGGCCTCACAGTTAGGGTGCGATTTGGAGAACCGGTCGACTTTCAGAGAACGAGCCAACAACTGAGAGGGGACATCCACCAAAGGAAACTACGAAAACGAAGTGTTCGGAAGCATGATCGAACCTAGAGACCGTCCGAACAACAGTATTTATAATTCAGTATTTTTACGTATAATCAATCAGGTCGAAAAGATAACAAAAGAAATTTTCCTCAACAAAATTTGTTTGAATAATTGTTATAGAAATAAAGTTTTGCGTTATTATGACTTCAATTATTGATCACAAACCCAAAATAAACCATGACTTTTTTACAACATTTTTTTCAAAATTCCTTCATCCTATCCTAGAACGTCACTGGTGCTGCTGCAAAACCGAATGGCATTCTAGTGGAACAATATTTTCCTGTTTTAGTGGAGAACGTTTTCTTTGCTCTAGTTTAATTTCATATGGTAGTAGATATTCTCCAGGTCCATGAAACTGAACAATTTCATACCCCTCAGTAAGTCCAACATCTCTTCAAATGTAAGCATAATAAATGCAGGTTTCTAAGTTCCTCGGCTCAAAAACCTGAAATTCAAACATGAACATGTCTTTTTTCTTTTTATTTCAAACGCGCGCCATTTTTGTATTCAATGGTAACGAGTATTATCCAATCTCCTTTAAGATTACGGACTGCATCATTTATATGGCGTTCAAGGTCATTTAGCTGACTCAGTAGTTTTTATGAAACCGCTTATTCTGATGTGTCAATTCTGTGTTTTACATGTTTCGTCTTACCTATTTCTCATCTTACAGCTAATAAAACATTTAAAAATTTGCTGCTACAATTGCATAACTTATTTCCTTCCTTTAAATTTAATTTTTCTCTCTATTTCAGAAATTATCTTACATCGGTATATTTCAACTTATTTATATAGGGATTAAAAGATGGAATTTCTCTGAGTTTGTGTCAAATCATTCCAATCCTTCATTATGCCGTTTCTACTCTATATCAGTTCTTAATCACTCTTATCAATTATTTCAAAAATAAGGGCTGGAAATAGTGTTTGTGAAATATAAAATAAATGATTAACTCTCTTGTTCCTCCATGCCACTTTTACATTGCAAGTACCCATTATATCTATCCCGCTACTGTTTGCACATATCGATATGGTAATATTATGATACTCATATTTTTCTCATTTTAAATTGACATATTTTCCTTTTAAAATGAGATTTTAATATTGACTTTAAATATAACAAGTCAAAATAAAAATCTAGTTATTTAAAATATCGAGTTCGACAAAATATAATAGAATGAAGATGACCAAAAGATTTTTTTAATACAATTTGAATTTGTGTGTTACACCATGTAAAACTTATTCCACTAATTCAAGGAATTATCGAATAAGCTGTTTTACAGGAAATAAATTATACCAAACTAATCTAATACAAAATTAGATGAATTTGGTAATATGATAAGATAAAAGAACAGAATTAATTAACAATAAATAAGAACTTTATTGCGACACTAGTGTATCAAATAACCTGTAAATATATCAGTTTCCGATCGAAAAACAATTAATCGGTAGATATGACAGTTTCCGGTCGACAAACAAAAAACCTGTCGATATAGCAGTTTCCGATCGACAAACAATTAATTAGTAGATATGACAGTTTCCGGTCGATGGTCGTGCCAGTTATTTCTTGACTGTTTTCTTTCTCTTTTTTTGTTGTATTCGGCCTCGATATTATTGAACGTTGCAAATCCTTGAATACGGCTTTGAAATGGAGAAAGGTTGTCGAAATAGAGATTTTGAACGATTGTCGTCTGTGGACTAATTTGACGGACGATATCTAATCTGAAATTATATTTTCTGATTGATTTTCTTTGCATCAATATCTCCATCAGTTTTTTTGGATATTAATTTTATATTATGTATATTGTACATCATATATTATATCCGTTATATCCATTTATGACAATCTCATTTGGTTTATCAACACGAACGGCCCCAAAAAAAACAAAATAATGAAATTTAAAAAGTCACAAAAGTGTCAAAAAAACATCACACTCTTCCAGGTCAAAAATAAATATCACTTGGAATATCCAACCATTCACGCTTTGTCAAACGTCAAAAAAATCAATTTTCTTTATATAAAAATATATAAGATCACAAACATATCATACACAGACAACATACAAAATAAATCGATTACAGTCCGACAACCGAAGACACCACAATATTTTTTTTTCCAACATCGAATTTTCCAGATCGATACAATATCATTGTATTTTTAGTAAACACGATTTAGTTTACTTTTTTATTAAAACACGTTAGTTAATTAAGTTTTTTTTATTTCGGTCGTTTAACCGGTACACCACAACCAATCTTTCAATCGCAGTTGAGATCTTTCAAACAGTTTCTTTCTACTTTAAATAATCTAGTCTTAGATCTATTTTTACTGTTAAATCCAATATTGAATAATTTCTTTTGTTATATTCAATTATTTTTCAATTTTATATTCAATTATCTGACACTCTTGGACTGTTTTTATTAAAATTGGAAGCAGTTTGTTTTGATCCCAGTTTTAGTTTAATGTAATTATTTTTTTATTTTTGATGGATCTGAAACAATTTTTTAAAATTAATTTTCTGAATATATTTAATTTTGACGATTTTGACCCCGTTTTTTAAGATTTAAAATTGTGAATACTTTAATTTTTGATCGTTTCAAAATAGTTTTTAGTTCAATTTTCTAAATTTTGAACACTAAATTTTGACCACATTTTTTAATTTATTTTATAAATAATTTTATTTTTGATAGTTTGAACGCAATTTTTGGTTAAATTTTATTATTTTTGTATTTATTCATATTATTCATTTGATATAAAATTTTTTTTAAATGAATACTTTATAAACATAAAATGTTTTACAATATATTTTTATAATAACCTGAAAATTATTATTTAATTAAATTTTATTGAATAGTATAAAAATATACAATACTATTTTAAAAATATTTTTTAATAATTTAGAAAAGAAACAAAAATAATTTTTTTACAATTACATTTATAAATAAAAGGTTGGATCAAAATTATTTCAAGATCTACTATTTCACAGTCAAAGTATCTAAAATGGTTCAGAAAAGTCTTATAAAGAGTAATACGGGTAAATCAATAGATTCGCACATGCTTATAAGTCTAACCAACTTTTTTTTAATTTTCATACTTTTTTTCATATAAGCCGCGGTTAATAGTCCCATAAATAACGGTAATTAAATTAAAAATTGGTTCAAAATCACCAAAATAAAAATATGCATAAAATTAAATCTTAAAATTGGAGTCGAAACCGTCTAAAATAAAAATAGTCAAGAAATTATATTTTAAAAAATGAGTTCAAAACCATCAAAAATAATAGAAATAATTCAATTAAACTAAAACTGGGGTAAAAACTAACGGGTTCAAAACAAGCAGGGTCGAAAACGGTGGGGTTAAAACAATACTTACTCCATAAAATTATCTGTTGTGGATAAATTTGTATAATAATTATTTAAATTATATACATTACAATTATTAAATAATATGTTGTCCATTCAATAAATACCAGGCATGACAAAGAAAACGAATTGCAAAAACGGTAATTTTTTTAAAAATTTTAAGTCTTTTCGCAAATCTCGATATTCCAAGTAATCAAATCGATCATAATTTTGTAAAATATTTTCAATTTTTTAATTTCATTAATATTTATTATTAAATATATAATTCTTAAAAAGAGATTTTCACTATTTGTTATTTATTCTAAAATATACAAAAATATTTCTTTATAAACTTTTTAATTCTAAATTACAAAAATATTTACCTTTTGATATTCAGTGTAAAATTTAATTTGTTGACCTCAATCATAAAATTTCGAAATTAAAAAATATTTTATCACAAATAAACGTCAAATATTCTTTTTTCTACTTATATTGATCTATTTTAAATTTTACAATAATTTAAATCTCAACGTGGTAAAATGTAAATTAACTATTCTTTATAATCACAAAATAGAATAAAGTTATATTTTATCATTAACAAAAACTTGACTTAGATGATCGTAATGGTTAGTGGTCCTAATTCAGAAACAGGGTAAAACTCCGATGACAGAAAAGTAAAACTCTATTAGTGGAATTCTTGCCTCTGATGAAATTTTAAAAAACAATATTATTAATCATTAAAAAAAGTTTTTAAATGATAAAGAAGTAACCATAAAACATTTTGCGGTGTTTCTAATGAAATCAAAGCATGTTTATATTACAAAAAAGACGATTTCGGAATTAAAATATCTCGTTAAACAATGAAATATGTTTCAAAAAAGTAAGATCCTTTTGCTCACAATATTTTTTAAAATAAAAAATCTTAAATTGTTTGGCATTTCAGAAACTTAGAACTCTTTTTAAAAGAATTAAACCTTCAAAAACAGAAGATCTCAAAGAAGCATTACTAGACTTACTTAAAATGTCTTTTGCTAAAATTACTTTCCGTAAATTTTTTTCGGATCAGTTTATCATTGTTTTTAAGGTTCCACAATAATACTTATTTTATCAGATTTGTTATGAAAAATACCTAAATATAAGGAATATATATGTATACATTTGTGATAATTATTTAATACATTCATGAATTGTTTCCTTCTAAACCCAACTTCTTTTTTAACCTTGGAAAGATGAACTTATGACTAAGTTCTGATATTCATCCGCTTTAAAGGGGCATGCTTATTAGACAAATGTATTTTATGTTAGTAAATTATTTTTATTTTTATTTATATCATGACACGGTACACTGACGACTGAGTTAACTGAAAATAATAGCTACATTCACGCACAGATTAAAAAGAGACAACGTAGGTTATCTATCTAGGGTTAAATTACAGAAATATATACACAAAAGTATATATTCTAATTTTTAAAAAATAATATTTATAAAAAATAAAAAAGAGTAAAAAAGCACACTAAATTTTTTGAATTAAAACTAAAAGTTTTCTAAAATTTCCAAACATTTTTCATTTATATTTTAAACCACAACTTTACATTTTTTTTGATTTAAAGGTTAAAGGTGATATTCATACATGTCATTTACTTAAATATATATTAAATAATTATTTAATATTTCTATAAAAAAACTAATAATAAAAATAAAAATAGGAAGTTAATTTAAAAAATTATTTTGTTTAAATAGAAAATTATTCTTACAGATATAAACAAAAGATTACTTACAAATCATGTTTATACCGACTGATGAAATTTGGATTGTTGTTTTGGGCTTCGTTATTGCTTTCATTCTGGCGTTTGGAATAGGAGCAAACGATGTCGCTAATTCTTTTGGGACGAGTGTCGGTTCGAAAGTTCTGACTTTAAGAAATGCTTGTATTCTGGCTTCAATATTCGAAGTTCTTGGTTCAATTTTATTGGGTTTGTTTTTTTTCATTTTAAGTGATAATAAGTAATAATAATTTCAGGAGCGAAAGTATCTGACACAATTAGAAAAGGAGTTTTACTACCTGAATTTTTTGAGTCATCGAATTCTACAGATATAGCAAAAACAGTCATGGTTGGTCATGTATCTTCCCTAACTGGTATATTTAATCAATTATTGTTTGTTCAAAATCTTAACATTTTAACATAGGAGCTTGTATTTGGTTATTAGTTGCCACTCTTTTCAAGCTTCCTGTATCTGGGTCTCATAGTATTGTTGGATCGATTGTAGGTTATGCTCTTATTCTTCAAGGTTTTAAGGGAATATATTGGAAAAAGCTCGGATTAATTTGTAAGTATATATACATTATTATTAATATTATTTAACATTTTTTATTATTTATTGTTTGAAGTTTCAAATGATATTTAAATGTACCATTTTACCTTATATTTTCTTTAATTTTTATTTGATAATTTAATGGAAAAAAATATAACTATAATGATATTTCCATTTAGTTTCCTCGTGGTTTATATCTCCGATTCTCAGTGGTATCGTTGCCCTTTCCATTTTTATAACTTTTGATAAATTAATTTTGAAAAAAGTAAAATAATATTAATTATAATTACATATATTAATTTAAAATATTATTTGTAGGACGATCCTTTAGAGCCTGGATTGAAGATTTTACCATTCATTTATGCCATCACTATTTTCATTAATTTTTTCTCCATTTTCCTCAGTGGTCCGACATGTAAAATATTATTTCTTAATTGTATAAAATATTATTCTAAAATTTTCAAATTTTTAGTGCTTAAGTTTGATAAGATACCTCTTTATGGGAATTTTATAGCGAGTATTGGATTATCTATCATAACCTTGTTAATTGTGAGATTCGCAATCGTTCCACATCTTAGGAAAAAGATCACAGGTAATATTTAGATCATTTAGATATTAATATTTATAATATAAAATATTATATTTTTACAAAAACTTTTTTTTTAGAAAATAAAAATAATAGTCAAAATAATGATCAATGCATCGAAATTACCGTAGTTAAAAATGAAACCGATGTCGATGAAAATATAGAAAAAAGTATCGAAATTGAAGCCAAAAAAGACGAATTAGATTCCGACCAAAACAAAATTTGTATTGAAACAACCGAAGTAAATAATGAAACGGACATAGAAAACGGTGCCGTAGAAAACGTTAAGGAAACAGAGCTTGATAAAAAACAAGTTATACAAGATAAACCAGAACAAAATGTAATATTTTCATGGATTCAAGTTTTAACTGCCATATTTGCGTCTTTCGTTCATGGGGGAAATGATGTCAGGTAACATCATTGAATGTTTTGCTTATTCATGTTAAATACATCTATTATTTAGTAATGCCATAGGTCCTTTAATCGGATTGTGGGTTATTGCTGTTACCCAAGATATTAACAATTCAACCGAAATACCAATTTGGATTTTATTATACGGTGGCGTTGGAATTTCTGTCGGATTGTGGGTCTGGGGTAAAAGAGTCATGAAAACGATTGGGGATGAATTGACAACAATCACACCTTCAAGGTATTACAAGTTACATGAATTTTTAAATAATTTTATTTTATAAAAAAAACCCTTCAGTAAATTAAAAAAGAATATATGAAAAATATTTTACTTCTTTAAAAAATTTATTAAATAATGTTTATTTTGAATTTAGTGGTGTATCAATTGAGTTGGGGTCGGCTATCACAGTTCTAGTGGCATCAAATATTGGTATACCAATATCGACTACTCATTGTATTGTTGGATCAGTTGTAACAGTTGGAAGATATCGTTCGAATGAAAATGTGGACTGGAAGATGTTCAGGAACATAGTCCTAGCATGGGTGATAACATTTCCAGCATCGGCTGGAATTAGTGCTCTGATGATGTATTTGATTAAATTATTCATATAATTTATCGTCACTTCCTTTGTATAATAATAAATTTCGTAAATATATACAGTAAAAGATGTCTACTTTTTAATCTAATACTGTGATTTGCAAGAAACGTTATTTCTGCTTCATATATTATCCATATATGTTATTGTTTTTATATTTTATTTGATTCTTTAAGTGGTACGTTTATCATTAAAAATCATTTTGGTAATTGTTGTCTAATTATTCTATCCAAGTTTGGAATTGGGAAGTTATGGTGTTTTTCTATGTCATCTTGATTGTAGGAATCTTTTTTGCACAAGAAATCGAAGTAATAGATCGCTAATTATTTCTTTCTTGTTATACAGTCTTACATTTGTTAATATTTGTTGCTTTTTTCCCTTATAATAATAAATTCGTTAGTATCTAGTTGTTACGATATATTGTTATGTTTTTTGGAAAAAAAAATGTTAAAAGTTTAATAATCTGTTGTGCAATAAATAACTTTGTTTTACTGAATTAATAAAGTGTATTTGAATTGATGTTGAAAGAAAATTTTAATTGTGTGATTTAAACTCGACATAAGCAGCAATAACATCTATAAACCGAGTTAAATTTTCTGATGTGGTTCGAATATTCGGAACCAGGTACCGTTAGTATGAGACCGCAGCAGCGATATGTAATGTCGATAAAAATGGTAGCAATATCGATGGTTTAGGAAGGCTGGGCGCTCAAGCTTTTCTAAATAATGCCATACGATGATAAAAGGAGCTACGAAGTAGTCTAAACGGCACCAAATGTGTATGGATTCGACACACAAGAAGCTTACAATGAGTTTCGACAATGAGCGAGTCGATCAAAAAGGCTCTCAAATGTCATCTACTTGGGATAAGAGTCCCAAGAACAATTTTTGTGGATCTCCAGGAAGCAGTCTCAAAGCAATTGGTGTAGGAGGCCGGGTAGATAAAAACGCATTGCATAAGTTTATTCCAGTAGCACGGTAACTACTTCAGGCCTAAAAAAAAGAAAAGAGTTCCGGTGGAGTCATCGGTCGGCAGAGATGCACCAACCATGTCAAAGTTTTGTTTCAGCACCGATCAAAACAGTGTTTCAAGTACCACAGGCTGATTACTTGCAGCAAGATTGCACGGCGTAATCAGGTGATATAAGAAACCCGTCACCGGTTTCACAAGCCAAGGTGGTCTTCATATGTAGCACAGCAGATGGCTTTTAGCATGCTACTCGCACCACCACCAGAAATCGAGAAAAGATGT
Organism: Girardia tigrina; assembly: GCA_001938485.1. Lineage (NCBI taxonomy): Eukaryota > Metazoa > Platyhelminthes > Tricladida > Dugesiidae > Girardia > Girardia tigrina. Next base: position 41,600 of record MQRK01199281.1, read on the forward strand.
AGACCCTCTGTTCTGCACAGGGAGAGTCGCTGTGAGCTCTAATGCCCAGTTACCTGTGATTGATGTCAGGTTCTGAGAGCAGCGCGTGAAGCATTGGTCTTTACAGGATGTTAAGTAGCTATGATGGTAGAGCTGAATTTAGTCCAAAATATTGCAAACTGTGCTCGGTCAATTATTTATAAATCATGTTACCTAGGTAGATTTCGCGTTGGAGATGAGTTT
>MQRK01199284.1:418-26953 GCA_001938485.1 Girardia tigrina
ATTATCAATTTAGAACGATGTCGAATGACGAGAGTTTTGCTGAGAGTTGTCCAAAAGACAATTCTAATTGTAATGAAAATAAAAGTTTGAAAAGCCATGTTGGTGTTCTTAATAAATATGATAGATTTATATATAATTTTATTATATAATGACTTTTACTTAATTAATTTGCACTAAAAACTGTCATTTTTAACTCTAAACAAAAATCTCTAATTTTATTTTTAATTATGATATACTTTTTCTAATAAACTTATTTTTAGAAAAAACTAAATTAAAATTTAAAAATTATATATAATGATATATTATAGTTAATCATTTGTTTTAATAATACTAAATTAAAATGGGAGTTTTCTTAATTTCTAATATAATTCTTTGATAGCTGATATTTGAGCAACGATGAGAGATAAAAATATTCCGCTAGAAGAAGAAATGCACGAGAAAAGGTAATAGATCTATTTTCCATAAAATTATGCTAGGGGGATTACTTAAGATTAGAGGATGTCTTATATTTGGAGAAACACGGTAGCTGTTAGGAATTTTTAAGTAATGTTTTTAAAAGTTTTGAAATAATAATTGAATTAAAAGTATAATTTTAAATTTAAAAAAAATCAAGAACTAAATAAAGATTTTTGTTAAGTATGATAAAATTTCGTAAATTTAATTAAAGAAAATGAAATTATTTAATCTTCGGAAATTAAAAAAAAAGTAAAATGAATTAATAATACAATATTTATTTTTATTATACTGGTTTGAGATTTATGAAATAAGAATTAGACATTTTTTGTGGATTAAAAAAACTTGAAAACTAATGTCGGCTTTTAATATCGACAACGGGGAAGATGTTCCAAAAACATCTTACACTAGTTATTTTAAATAATTTCTTCAAAAAATACGATTTGCACTGGAAGAAAAAACTACGCTCAATTTGCGGAGAAGCTTGGCAATAAATCAGGTTCTCATTATTCATTGCTTTCTATATTGGTCTAACCGGGCAACCCATATTATGTACGATGATATAGTCCTTAATACTGATCAAATATGTACCACTGATCTGAGTGCTCATGCATAAGCATAATGTTAGCAGACGTGTTAATAAAAACATTAATTTCTTAAAGGTTAAGGACATTTTAATATTTTCTAAATTGAAGAGTTTTTTGACGGTTTAATAAAATTAATAAATTGATTCCGTCTTTAATTCTTGGTTTTTCCAAACAATGATGCAGTAAGAAATTCGAATTATCGGTAACATTTTACCAGAAAATTCCATGAAATCCAACACTTGAGATAATTATAAATAGTCTATATGAAACCAATAAGTTTAAATTATAATTTTCAAATGTCTATTAAGTTAGTGTTGTGGGAAACAGATATGGGGATTTGATCTTATCATATAAAAAATGCAAGTTAGTTTATCTCGGAAAGAGAAAATGGCCTGTAGGTTATCGAGATGGTTCATTTGTGGTCGGAGAAGCCGCCACACCAGTGGCTAATGACAAGTACTGGTCCAGATAGAATTAGACCATGTTAAGTCAGCAAAAACTAATTTTAAACATGATTAATCAATAGTTAATATGAAACAATAAAAGCATTTGAATGACATCTAATAAAGGTTGAATAACTAAATTTATTTTCATACCAGAAGACAAAGTTATTTTCAGTACAAGAGTGATTCAAATATTGCAAGGTTTTTATTTTAATTTTAAAACCCATTAGATATTTGTATTTATGTCCAAGGACAGGTACCTGTACGCAATATATCAGGACTGTACTTTTATTGTTATTTACTTTATTAATATTCTAAATTGAATTGGCAAATCCCCATTTTCAATAAATAGTATAACAAAGATTGTTTTCTAATTTATATTAATTTAATCTAATATTAAATATCAAAATTTACAATGATAACCAATGACAAAAAATAATAAAAAGTTGATTATTTTGAAAATTTTAAGAAAAAAATAAATCTTTATTTATTTATTTAAAATCCACGATAAATAACATTTTTATTGAAATATTCATATCAAAGTCTGACAATATACATAGTAATAATAATAAATTATCATCTATATATGATGACGACAGTCATAATATATAAACTGCATGCGCTCCAAACAACGAGATCTTCAACAACTTCGCTACGACCACAAATATCACAATATAATATATCATCATTATTGTACTATAAACACTGATAATCGACTTCAATTGCAAACTCATGTTCCTTTCATTTACACTGGGTTTTGTTAACAGTCGGCACATGTTAAAAAATAAAATTAAAACTAAAACCAAAGAAAGAACAGAAAGTGACAGAGAGAGGATAAGAAAGAAATTAGAAAGAAAGAAAACAAACGTGAGGTGTATTTATAACTGTAACCAGAAATGATATTATAGTTTCTTTTTCAATAAAATCTCCAAATACTTCTGAAATATTAAAAAAAACAAATGTTGTCTAGTAATATAAGCAGCAAAATAAGAGTGTCAAATAAATGTTCCATGTGGTTCGTGTATAAATATTTGTCATGCAACACTAGTTGTTCAAAGAACAATAAAGCACAGCACCATTTTAAATAGTAATTTACACACAGCTTAAAATTAAAGACGACATTCGGGTACAGACAAGCAATTCCATAACGTATTCTCTGTACAAGAAAATTCGGCAGCATAAACAAGTGTGAGGCACATATCAGTTTCTTTAAAAAAAAGATCAAAGAAATGATAAAATTCCTAAAGTTTGTTACAGGGTTTAGAAAAATGCGTTGTTGACACGTCTAATTCGGTTTCATCAACATCTTCGTACTCATCATCAAAAGACGGAGTTCGTGGATTGGTGGAATCGAAAAATTCCGTTACGGAATTGGTTGTCAGATCTGTGAGCATCTCATCGACCGGCTGAAGTGAATCGTTTCCATCATTATCATCTCGGATTTCTGTGTCAACATCATCATCTGATAAATGAGAATTGGAAGATTTTTGTTGGTAATTATAAAGGTCGGTGCCATGGTGATTGACGTCTGACTGGCTGGTTGAGTTGCTGCTGTTGTTACTGCTAAAAGGCAATGTGTTGATCATCGATGAATTCGTTACTGAGTCTGACAAGGCATCTGAAATAACCGAATCCACTAGTGACTTCGATTCATTAACCACTGATAGTAACAATGTACTATCAGTACCTTTGATCTTATGACCTTTACTGACTGATTTGATCGACTCATTTCCACCGAGATCTTGAAGAGATTTCTGATCATAAAAGTTTGAAGGTGAATTCAAAAAACAGTTTTCGTTTAATACATTCTTTTCGACGGAATCTATTAATTCATGTTTGGTATTCATGATAGAATAGTTACTTAATAAATGATCTGTTTGTGGACTGCCACTAACGTCATAGATCGATTCTGAGTTCTGGTTGTCAATGACAGAATCTGACCCGTCACCCATGATGTCCTCCTGCCATTTGTCTACGGACCTCCTACGAGCATTCATGAAGAAGTTGGCAACAGTTGATACGTCGAGATTCAATTGTTGAGCAATTGTTGTTTGCATTTCTTTGCTCGGCCGTTTAGTTTCTTTGAAGATTGCGTGTAAAGTTCGTCTTTGAATATCTGTAAACACCAAACGAGGTTTTTTTGATTGTTTTTGTTCTTCTGGGGTTTTTGGTAATTCATCTTTACGTTTCCCAGCTACTGGAAAATAATAGATAATTATTTTGACGGTAAAAATATTGACACGGTCAAATACAGAAGGGAATGATTTATTAAAGAAACTCATAAAAAAATCTAAATTTTAATACAAATTATACTTTTAAAAACGTTTTAAAAGATTAATGATCGGCTATATCATATTGACAAAGACATTTAGTACCTTGTAAATCTTCAGAAAACTAATTATTTGAATCAATATGAAGATTTACACTTTAAGTAAACTTCAATTGCAATATTAATAATAGTAATAGTAGTATATAGGAGTGCAACTTCACGTTTAGCAGTTCGAAGGTTAGGCATGTGGTTAAGTTGGCAGCTTTTCTAGAGAATTGGTTACATAAATGGAACTATAATGTCACACCTTTCGTAATTTCGGACCCTCTGTATCTTATATTTTTGGTATTTGGTTGCGGATGGTAGACATAAGCAAGGCATGTACAGTGGACAGACAAGAAACCATTCTAATTGTAACTGATCGAAGCATAATTAACATCACTGCAAATTTATACTCCATATTTCAGGATGATCACTGCGTTTTATGTACTGGAGTTCCGAAGCTTGTAAAAAAGTGAATCGTGAAATAATAAATGCTTAATATTTAAGCATATGACTTTCAAAAAGATCTGTCAATGTAAGAAATCTTTGATACAGCAGCGAACGGCTTGTGTATTTAAAATTTGGTGTATGAAAATAATTTAATTGGATTTGCGATCATTATAAAACTTTTCAGAATTTCAGTGAGAAAAATAATTTTCAATTGGCACTGGAAACCCATGAACGCATTGATGTAGAAGTAGTTGACGAGATTGAATCTGACATAAAAGATTTTACTGAATGTGAAAAAAAGAGACATCAATTAATGAAGTATTGAATGTAGTAAGAAAACTTAAATTTTTGGATTTGCAAGAAAACCCATGAATTTTTAGGGCAGGTTACTAGAGCTGATAAAGTGATGAACGGATATGTTTGTGAAAGGCGAAAAAATTAAGGAAACTTTAATCTAAGATTAATTTGAAGAAAATTCTTACCAGAAAAATTCCTCTAAAATCATTAATTTCGGAGTTATTTTATTTGGAAACTGTTTGAAAAGATTAATAAAAAATTTTTATTGAATTATTATAATAGTTTATAATTTATGATTAAAATGATATCCATTGTATTAATATTTTATAATTATAAATTACTATATAATAATTTATAATTAAAATGATATTCGCTGTATTAATATTTTTGTAAATCAACAAATATTGTGTTGTAACTAATAAATTATTGATTTTCGAGGATTTGTTTTTCTAAAGAAATTGTTTATTGAGGATTATTTTTAAGTATTAAGTATGTTGTTTGTGGTATTGTATCCCTTCTACTCAAAATTTCGATTAATATTTTTCAATGTTTTATGATTTAAATGGTTCGGAAAGAATTTAAAATTTAGAATCATAAGCGTTTGTGTGCATAATATATTTTAATAGCTTTAATTGCTAACTTTTTATTATATCAGGTCATTCTATAAGTTCTGTCCGATTTTTACATATTTAAAATTGAACGAATTTAAGGAGTATTTTAAAATGTCTGATTGAGCTGAATATATTTTTTATTTTTAGATGCATTGACACTGATCAAATTTATTTGATTTTATAAATCAATAAATTTAAATTTTGCTTCATTAAAACCCTCCGAACATGGATGCACTAAAGAATCATTTGAGGCTCGTAATGCTTTATGATTTTAAGAAAGGAAAGTCAGCAGCCGAAACAAGTAGAAACATTTATTCAGTTTATGGAGAGGAATTTATGAATAAACGAACTTGCAGAAGAGGATTTACGAAATTCAGCTGAAGAGATATCATTCTTGAAAATGAGGATCGAAAAGAATTTCCTGTTTAATTTGATGATTATCTTCTTGAAACAACTCTTAAATAAAATCTTAATTCATCATTTGAGCAATTGGCAATAAAGCTTGGTTCAAACCATTCAATTATACCTCGTCATCTTCGACAACTTAAAAAAGTTTCTAAACTTGGAAAATAGGTACCTCCTGAATTATCTGAAAGTAATCTCAAATGCCGTGGTAAAATCTGCTTTTATCTCCATTTCATCATTTTTTCATCTCTTTTTGATAGACTTGTGACTGATTACAAAAATTGATATTTTATCAAAATATTAGGCTTCGTAGACAGAGACTGTACAGAGAGAGACCCCAGACACAGCCAAGAAGAGAAATTCATACGGAAAATGTTCTTCTTTCAATCTAGTGAGATTACCAATAAAATATCTACCTCGAATTCTTACTAGTTAATGCAATAATTAATGCTCAACTCTACTGTCAGTCATAAGAGCTTTTCACATAAAGCGTTTGTGGAAAAAAGACCTACTTTAATGAATCACTGTTGATGTTTCATCATTAAATGTACGGCCTCATAAAGCAATAATGACTCCACAAAAGATCGAAGAACTTGGTTGGGAGAAAATTCATCACCCAACTGATACCCCTTCAGATTATTATTTGATTCGTAGCTTACAAAATCATTTGAAAGAAATAAATTTTGCAACTCAGAAAGAGGTTTAAAATGCCATATGTGATTTCTTCAAATCAAAACTAAAGGAATTTAACAATGAAGGTTTTATAAGGTTGCTAATAGATAGGATAATCAGGGGAAATGCATTTATTATTGAATATTTAATTAAATATAACACTTGATCACCTGTTTTCTTTATTCGAAATTTGTGTCAGACTTATGGGATGACCAAATAATGATGACGGGAAAAGCTGAGTTCAACTTAAAAAAACTGTATTCTTTTAAGGATGTCAAACATTTTCCTTAATTGTCAATCTTTAAGATAAATATATCTGATATTCATTCTATTTTATTGATGTTATTTTACCGTTATATTTATCTTATTTTAGCCAAGAGTCAAATATAAGACAATTTACCTGTACGGATTTAGAACTGATTAGTTTAAAAATAAAAAAAAATTACTTTCTTAAATGATTGAATATCTTCATTTATTGATTTTAATTTAAGAATTAATATAAATTCCATAAAAAAGACGCTTTATTTTTAAACAGCTGCTGAAAATTCTATATATTATAGGAAACTTAATTTTAGCTATTTCGGGGTGTTTTTAATTGAATAGTTATATGTTGGCTTTTTAATCATGAATCTTAAGAGACTAATAAAATATATCTTACTTGCAGTTCGCAAATGAGCCATTCTATTGGCTTCGGGTTCGTTTAACCATTTACACATTCGTCGAAATGTTTCACGACCAGATTTTAATTTGCTCCAAGGTTTCGGATTTCTTAATAAATCTGATAAAGTTCCCTGACTTCTACACAAAACCCTTTGCGCAAAAACTGCTTGAGGAATACTGTACCGCTTCAATTCAGCACTTATTCTTTGAGCTAAATCCTTAGAGGAAAAATAATTTCAATTATTTAAAATATCGATAAATATTTTTTTATTAAACTAGTATTGAAAATTGCAAAATTAGATTTTATAATACATAACTGTTACTATTAAATATTTCAGTAATAATATCTTAACATTAAATAAATAGAAATTTATTTATTACCTATAAAAAACAAAATTAAATAGAAAATTGAGTAAAAATAAATAAATTATAAAAAATATAGTTCTTTAACACTTTAATGAAAGTTTCTTATGGAATTGTGGTAAGATTCATCAGTTTTAAACCTGTCTTTGTCTCGTTCTTTATCAGTGTTTTTTTAATTGAATTTTACTTGAATGAAAATTTTTATGTGGGCTATGGATCACATGAACGTCAAAGTATTGAAAATTACGCTTATATCGAAAGCTTTTACTACCTAATTTTATAACCCATTTTATTTAATGAAATTTATCATCAATTACTAAAAACTAATAATCCATCAACTTGAAACATTAATTTCTTTTTAATTTATAAAGACACTCGTAAGTAATCGTAAAACTCTTGTTTAGGTAGTTGACGAATTAATCGATTAGTGAGTAATTTTTAATTCATTCACGTGTTGTCATCGAGATTACACAACTGTGTAATTTTTTCTAAATCAGACCACGGGAAGTGAGTGAACTGTTGGCAAGATTTTTTAATAAGATAATTTTTAATTAACATTTTGAAGACTGTACCGATGGGAATGCATTCCACGAGAGTAAATTTATATTTTTTAGACCGGGGTACCATCCTGGAGCATTTAAATTAATGTCTACGTCAAATTATTGTACACTCAAAAATAATATGCAATTTACAAAAAATGTCGGTTCAATAGTAAGAAATGCGATTTTGCTGTGCGGTCTTCAACGTGTTAAAGAACAGAATAATCGAGAAATAATGAACTATGGACGAAATAACTATTAATTTTTCAGATTAAAGTCTTTCTATAGACAGTCGTAATTGTTTAAAGAGTTCAATGGATAGATTATACATCGTTTTTATTATTATATTTGCTGCAGAATGCAACTATCAATCCTTTAACAAAAGGTAGGTTGTTATAGAATAAGAATTCACAATATTATTCTGAAACCGATGAATAGTACAGTTTTAGAATGATTCATTTTATTACTTGAACTTAGATCTTCCACATTTTTGGTATTATTGAATAGATTCAAAATTTATTTGATAACTTTTCTGCTTTGTAAAAAATTTGGACACCAAAATTAATAGTGAATTCAATAAAATTTCAGTACAAAGTGTAATAAATTGATATCCTTATTCAGGACCAAATTAACTTGGATATTAGCGATATTATATATTGATTTGAGAAATACTTTTTATATAAGGACGTGTTTATCTTGTATTTTCTATGTATAAATTTGAAGATTCTAATCTCACAGAATAAATAAGTGTACAGATAAGTGATATTCTTAAAATCCTTTGTCTTTCCATTCATCTCTAATAACTAATATGTGTAAATATATCTTTTGTATCCTATTTCAGTGAGGTTTCTCCTAAATTATTAATGATAAAATCAATTACACACTCAAAGAATGTAGAAATAAATTGCAACTGATAGTTAACAATAGTAATCATAAATACATGTGACAAGTTGATAAGTAAAAATTAAGTCCGTTTAAAATAGTTCCGTAGAGCTGAAATGATACCGTCAGTAAATCAGTGGTTTAATAGACAAGGATGTATTTTCTGCGAATTAAGAATGAAATTCTTTAATCAAATAACAATTACTAAAGCTAAAGAGATTGAATAACTTTTACAATATTAATTTGTCATAATAATTTTTGCGGAATTAAATTCGTAAGTTTTAAAAATAAAATAGGCACAGCTTCAGCAATTGATACAGATGAAAAATTTGGAAAAGGGAATTTCATAACTTTCACTGGAACTGACAATAAATTCTCGACATTAATGTCAGGATTGGGTCAAAATACGATTGAAAATTCTAATGTAAGGAAGTATTCCTTTTTGATTTTTTTTGAAATACTTATGATTTTTATTGACTTATAGATTACCAATTTGAATCCAGGTAATCATATATGTGATTTTGGCATTAATAATTACTTTCATTTTAAGGGTTTTCTGAATTACCGAAGAATTGAATGACTTGTGGATCCTAAAATAAATATTCTTATTTTTGTGTATACAATATTCTTACTTGAAACGATCGAATTGATTATTCTTGTATTTATTGAAAAAAATATGGTGACAAAAATATAAATTAAACAGTTTAAAAAGTAACTCATCATAATTGTAAATACAATGCATTATTGATTAATTTGCAAATATACAGGCGAATCAAAATTTAGTCAGTGACCTAAAACCGAAGGTGGCTCAACCGTGGAAATATATTATGTCCTTGAAAAATACATTATAAAATGAATGAGCTTCGATTTTAATAAAAACTTTTCATCCGGCTTTCAACTTACATTTATGCATTTATATTTGTTATTTACATAGATGTATAATATTTGATGATAAGTGGCGTTAAATAATTTTCATGAAATATGAAACACCAATGTAATTACACATTGATATTAAAAGTTTAACAAATGTGTTTTAATATAGATGCATGAATAATGCATCAAATTTACCTAGTAGTGCCATTAATTAGTTCAAACATCAAGGGATCGTGAAAGAATTAACAAAAATCTATTTTAATTATATTAACCCAATAAAAGAATTAATCTAAATAAAGAATATATTGTTTTTGTTTAACCAATATAGTTTTTAACAATTTTAAGATATTTATTTTATAAAATTGTTCGTAACCACCAAAATGTTTTAGTGATCAAAAATCTATTTCATTAATTTAATAAACCAAAACAAGTGGCTGTTTCCCTAGGCAGTTTGATCTTAATCATAAACCTAACAAAACCAATATGACCGAAAAAATTCTCATTGTAACCAGCAAATACCACCAGCTGACCTTATGATGTTACTTTGAACTAGAATCACTTTTAGAGTATTATATATTAAAAGGTTAGAGTAGCTACTGGAATACATATTAGGAACACCAAGCTTTTTGAATATATATTTATCTACAAAACACAAATATATAAGTTCTTATGTTTATTCTGGAGCACATTCCTCATCGACTTTAATATTTGCACAAAGTGATAAAGATAGGTTCCAAATAAACTGCTATTTGCAAGTTTCGTCTGTGATTCCCAATATTCAGCACAGTTATCATCCCACAGTAAAAGTAGTGGAAGAAATAAATAGGATACATAAACATTTTAAAGAAATATTAAATCAATTAATGTTTGCAAAAGATTAAAAAGTAAATCTACAAGTTTGATCAAAGTGTTTCATAAGAATTGAAGGCAATAAATTCAGAATATAGTTATTCTTGAATCAAGTTGATGAAAAGATGGATTCCTTAGATTCAAAAAAGATAGACAAAACAGCGACTGAAACTCGAAAAGAAATAAAGTAAGCACAAAAATACAAATTTAATGTACACATTGTAACATGTGTTTCGTTATTTGATAATATTTCATGCACAATTGTTTAATAAAACTTTATCAAATGAGCAAAACGGATAAAACTATTACAAATCAAAAAATCTGTGAAATAACTTGTCAGAAAATATTCTCTGCTATTAAAAGTAGAACTTTAAAAAGAAGGAAAACACTGAGTTTATCGGAACTTAGAATAGTTTCATTTATTGGATAAAATAGACAATAGAATGACATTGGATAAGTAAATATTTCTGGGAGCCCCGAATCTCACTTTTGTGGTCTTGCACAATGGTCTCGCTCTTAAATGCAATATATATCATAATTGTGCACATCGTTATGTAAATCTCATTCATTTTTGTCACCAAAGTGCTTAATTGCAAATGTAAATTGTTTTTTAACATCATAAACAATCTGGCTATTTATACAAGAATGATTTATGAAATCATTTTTATTTATCATGAATTATCTAAAGGCTGTTGATTTTCTACTTCTTTTTTTACAAGAAGGTAATTGAATAAATCAGTAATTCTCAGGGTTGTCCATATAACACCTCTTAACATCAAGATATCATTCGATAAATATACATTTTTATTTAGAGATTAATTTATATATTAGTTTGTTACAAAATGAATGCAGGTTTTTACCGCAATATTTTATTTATATTTTTTTATTTACCGCAATGTTTTACGACTAAAGCATGTATGATGTTATGAGTCATTCGAAAGCTCTTTCAGATATATTTTTTTTAAAACTTATTATAATGTTTTTTTTGTTAATAATTACGATTTTAATTGCAAATGTCAAAACGTGATTTTCGCAACATTTACTTCTACGAGTTCTTGCTAGGGTGTAACGCAGCTCAAACCGCTCGAAACATCAACAAAGTTTTGCTCTGGCAATACCAGCCTGGAAGATGAACCTAATGGCAGCCGCCAATCGAAGATTGACAAGTAAGATCAAAGCTTACCATGGTTGTAACGGGTAACGGGGAATCAGTGTTCGATTCCGGAGAGGGAGCCTGAGAAACGGCTACCACATCCACGGAAGGCAGCAGGCGCGCAAATTACCCAATACCGGTTCGGTGAGGTAGTGACAAAAAATAACAATATGGGCCCTAGTGGTTTCATAATTGCAATGAGAACATTTAAAATACATTATCGAGTATCAATTGGAGGGATAGTCTGGTGCCAGCAGCCGCGGTAATTCCGCTGATTAATAAATCGTGAGACTGTTGAGGTAACTTTTGTCGATTTGAACCTGCATGATCACGTAAAACGCCTTGGCTTAGTTTCAAAACTTGACATATTGGTTCGACGTTTTCAAAAACTTCAAGAAAATGATGATTTTTTTTTTAAATAAATCATTAGTGGCAACGAGAAATGGGTTATTTACAAAAATTTTAATTGCAAGAGATTATGGAGTAAAAAAGATAAGCCAGCTCTAACCACTTCAATATTCACCAAAATAGGTCACGCTATTTGTTTGGTGGGATTTCAAGCTGATAATGTTTCTAGTTTCTAACAGATAATACCACGATTAATTTTGAAGTGTACTGTGATCAACTGGACAAATTGAATGATTCACTCGAACAGAAAAGGCAAGATTTGATCAATAGAAAATGTAATGCTCCACAACGATGATGAGAAATCTCATGCAAGTTTGCTAACTTGCTAAAATCTTTTAAATCTTAAATATGATTTTCTAGCACAACCACAGATTTGGCTCATTTGGACTATTTTTTGTTACGAGAATTTTGACGGGAATACCTTCACTTCAAATCAGGATGTCAAATATCACTTGGAACCATTTTTGTCAGTAAAGATCAGAAGTATTATGAGAGTGGAATTAATCTCCTGTCCGAAAGATGGCGAAAAGTATTAGACCAAAATGGAGAATATATAATTTTTAATGTTTATACACTCTAAAAATTGTATTTCATTTTCCCCAAAAAAACGATAAGACTTTCCGAATAGCCCAAATATTAAATAAATCAGAAAAATGAAAGACAAATTAGCGTGAAAATTAAATTATTTAATGTTAAACAATTTTTTACACTTCACTATTAATCTGATTTTGAGAAAATAATATAATAAAGTTATTAAAACCAATATTCATTTTAATTTGAGATTATCAACACGAAATAACAGTTTCTTTTATAGTGGTTTTTGAATAGAAGTTTATTAGAGATATATTTTCTTTTTGCAAAAAAACTTATTTGTCACGCGATTGCAAAAGATATTTTTATATTCGAGTCACAATGTTTTAAAGAAATAATTTATTTTGTTAATTTCATAAGTGTTCCATCAATTCAAAACTTGGTGTAAATGAGTTATTCGATCATTTTGTTATTTTACAATTTTGTTTGCATAATAAACAATTATCACTGACTGCCATCAGCATCAAAGCTAGCAGATGCTCTTCAAGCTGGCTCACACAGCCTCACGATACACCGGTGAGTCACGACCACCCTCTGTCTGCAATCATCACAATGCACTTTTAATACAAATGTCCCTTTTGTCTATAAATCATCATTCATTCTATTACAGAGTTTTAGAAAATTTAATAATATTTACAAGTAATACACTTTACTTTACAAGTAACTTTTCAATTTAAACGTTTGTGATAATAAAGACTATATTAATGAAATTTATAATTTAAAAAATCTAATTATCTAATTTAGTATTTTGTTAAGATTATTTGTGCTATATTCAATCAAATTTCTGGAAAAATCATTTTAGAAAATTTGAAATTACTAATGTTAAAAAATAGATAATATAAAATTCAAGATATCATTTTGTTCCCATTCCTGCATCTACCGTTTTAGCAAATTGCTTATATCTAAGTGAATGCACTATCAATAAAAAATAAGTGTTTCTTCGAATGAAACTTAAATTTTAACAAATTTGTACCTTATCACAAATGACAGTTTAATTAAATTATATATCTTTCCTTTTACCTAGAGCCTTCATTGAATTATACAATAGAATTTTACTAAAATATATAGACTGATAATACCAGTAGATTTCCATAGAAACATTGAGTTTAATAATATTTTGTCCCTGGAAAGATATTCATTATTTTTAAATAGATTATTTATTAAATCGATTTCCATAAACAATAACACGCACTACTCGTTTGAGACTATATACACAATGTGAATGATACATATTTACGAGGTTTCAAAAATACTTTACAAAAAAGGAACAGATTCCTAGAAGGATTCAAGCCACTCTTCCAGTTTAACTGAAGTTCTGGCGACACATACTGAAATATTGATAATAAAAAAACATTAAAATCTTTATTAATGTTTCTCAAAAAAAGAAATAACATTAAACTAATTCTAAAATAATAAAAAATCATTATGGTTAATTTAGTAAAAATATGACTATAAAATTATGTTGGTTTTAATTTATAAATAGTGGAATGTAAATTTTCAGAATAAATAGAATAAAAAAATTTTCAATTTTAAATAACTTATCAGTTTATTTATATTTATATTTTCATATTTTTATATAAAAAATCTGGTCAAACGAAAAAGTTCCTCGACAAACAATTTTTTATTAAAAAAAATTGTTAACTAAAAATTGTTTGAATAATTGTTAATTGTGTTATTAATAAATTTTTGGTGTTAATGAATTATAATATTGATCAAGAACCTAACATGGCGACCATCGCCAGCAGCTCCGAATAACTAATTTCGAGGCTTATACCAGACAAATTTAGGCGACAAGATAATATGGAAACTTGCATTTTGGCTTGCGCAAGATACTTCAAAGTGGCCAAAGTATCGGAAAGTATGCAAGAGATTTTGGTAATTGGTTTATTGTCACACGAACTCGTACCGATATACGAAAGTGTGGGTCCCGAAGTGAAGGGATATGAAGCCCGTCTACGACAAGATTTTCAGACGAAAAGCACGTTAATGGATGATTTGATAGAGGCGGTAAACTTCGACAGATCTGGAGAATCAGTGGAGGAATTCTTCGTTAAAGCAAAAAAGTTGAGAGGTAAGTTTGATTCAGATTGTGTGGGTCCCTACTTTTTAGGCTTATTGGAGAACTGCCAGCTGCTTATATAGATGGTTACTTCATGTGAGTTTAAGATTGAAAATACATACCAAAAGCATCACAGAGAACAACTGAAAACCTGGATACATCTGGCAACTAAAACAGAAAGAGATGATTGATCTATTTATGATTGATCAGAATAGATCAAGATTCCTATTTGACTTATAAAGTTATTCATAATTATAATGCACATCGAACCTTTTGTTGTTAACTACATGATTCTGAAAGTGAAATGGAATAATGCTAAGAAGTTACCACACAGGCTCCATAAAAATCAGTGGCTGAAGAAAGCAGAGATTAGAATAATGCATGAAGATTGATGATGAATGGTAATTCGGCAAAACAACCACCTTCGATGATTTTATTAAACTTTTCAAACAGGATGGTTCTTAAACCTGAAATCGAAACAAGCTTGATCTAGTAATCCTTGCAAAGAGAGCTACAAAGAAAACTATAACTGACCTCCCAACACTGATCAACAAGAGAATGAACTGATGAACGAGAACTGCTACAAAGAGTTTTCTGAACAAATAAAATTGAACCGACATGTTTGCAATGACCACCAGAACACAAAGCTAGATGAAGGTCAAAAACCTTACCGATGTCAGCTATGCTTGAAGAGTTACTCAACTGAAGGATTTCTGAAACGTACACAAAACCACGGAAGTATCAACCTCAATCCAGCAAAAGCGACAAAAATTAGAAAAAAGCACAGAAGCTACGAAGGAAGACAGATCAAAAAGCACCAGCAACATTCAGGTACTCACCGTACATGCGAATTACTCAACAAATTCTTCTGGGACTATATAGAAGTTGCAAATTTTCGATTGACTGACTGTTTGGAAAAAGAAAACTTTAAATGTCCATTAGCTGGCTGCCCTACATCTACTAGATCAACTAGAGGAATGCAAAGCTATGGAACATTCAAACATGGTTGGTCGTTTTTCATAGGAGGACCGAAGAAAATTAGAAAGAGGAAGGTTGATAAACCCATCGGAGACCTATCGGAAGGCTAGCTCAATTCCATTGAAATATATTGGAGGCTTTCATTGGAGAGACAAATCGTCATCTCAAAATCAGGATTAGTGAGCATTCGCAATCGAGTCGATTGAATAAGGTTATTGATCATTATTTGTAAAATAGAATATCATTTGTTTTATAGAATGAGCTTTCAGTTTAAGAGAAGGACTTCGATTAAGATTACGAGTAACAGTTCTGTGAATCATTATTGATAAAACACTTTAATTTGAAAAATATTGATTTAATAAGAAAATAATGTATTTAATACGAAAAAAATATCAATTTAATATGATAAATATCATTTTAATATGAAGTAAAACTTTTACAATACGTTTGTAAAACTTTTGCAATTTATATTAAATTGATGTTTTTTTCATATTAAATACACAATCTTTCATTCTAAATTGAGAAATTTTCATTTTTAAATGAAATTTTTTCATATAGTTAGTGAATTCGGCAAAAATAGACTAGTTCATAAATTCGGCAATTACACTAATTAGCAAACTGTTGCCGATTTCACGAATTCGGCATAACATATACATGGATTATTTCAACTGTAAATGAAAATAATATTATCTTATAACGGAATAATTATATTACAGCATTACCTCAGTAAACCGCGGGTGCTGGGAACCATCATTTTAACCCGCGGTTTAGATAACTTCGGTTAACTGAAAGTTAATATTTGTAGCAATATAAAATTGGGTATTTGTAAGATATGACGCTTATTAAAAGAAAATTAGCTATTTTACTAACTTAATTTTTTTTCCAAATACCACAAATACCAGTTTCGGTAATACCGGTATTGAAATCCCTAATCATAATGGTATTAATGTATGTCTGTGGATATTATGTATTATTGCCATGTTTGAATAATAATATCAGGTTTAAGAAACGACAACAATTAAAATATTTTTGGGATCTATACAAGCATCCACGGTGTACTGAAGGGTTACTGTATTTGTTTTCTAAACAATGAAAAAAGTGATTTCTAGCAATACAATTAAGTCAGTTTTATAATTAACAGCAGTCATATAATTAACAGCACGTAAAATTATGTCAGAGTCTGATAATGTTGTTAAATTGGTAGTTCGCCTAAGTGTAAATCCATTTCTCTTCATAAACCCTGTTATCCAATTTCCAGTAGCCTTTAATTTAATATTAAACTCTTTACTCAAGGCTACTGCCCTATCAGAAATATATGGAAGATTCAAATTAATGAATCAATTAATTATTAACATTTGTGTATACAGGCAAACTCGGTTATCTCGAATATACGGCTATCTCGAATTTTTTTTCCGTCCCGCACGATTCGAGATAAGCGAGTTTGACTCTATATTGATTTCTTAAGATGATTTAAAAATCAATTATTGGATATTAACTTGTTCTAAAACATTTTGTTAGATTTTATTCTTAAAATTTTCATATTAGTCTTTAATATTTGTATATTAAATGAAATTCTTTTACTTAAAAAATTTAAAAAAATTAATCAAATTGCAGTTTGTTTAACTGCATCAATTGTAATAACGAAAATTGAAAAATAAATAATTTTTTTGAGTTTTGGGTATTTTGATGGATAATTATAAATTTCAACGACAACGATCACCTATTCCAATGAATGTCTTTTCGGATCAACGAGAATTAAATGAACCATTTGAATTAAATACGATTAAAAATAATTTTGAAAATTATTTATGATTTAAAACCAGCTCAAATTAAACTAAAAGAAAATATAATTCCTAATAATGAAATACGAATTGTTTTGAATAAAAATTTGAAAGTAAAACTGTTTACTGTGAGATCGAGCAATAAAAATTTAAAAATGGCTAACTAATATACTTCCGACTAACTTTCATTTTTCGTATTCTAAGATCCATTATCTCATCGCAAATAATTTGTTCTATAGTTCCCAAACTGGTTTTCCTTCCTGCTCCCAACGCTCTTTAAATTGTTGGTTTTTTGATTAGCAAGTTTTTCTTTGTTTCTAAACCACTGTTGAAACATAGAATGATCATACATTTTCCCGTTTTTAACTTCGAAATGCTGTTTAACAATACGTTTTTTCCTTGCAACATAAACTCGATTACTTCTTTTTCAAAGCGATTGTGAACGACCGTTTGGCCATAATAATTTTTTAAATGGAATATTTATTAATATTAAAACAATTTAATTAAATGATTTTAAAAATTAATTATTTGTTTTCAAGTGATTTTTAAAAAAAAATTAGGTAGTAATACTAATAGGGTCGTGATACTATTTAAATAATATCACTAAAAAAATTTTTATTATTTGGGTCGTGATACTATATGGGTTGGTGATACTAATTGGTGATATCCTTTAATAATCAGTTAAGAAATTAAATGATTTGTGAATTTTTTTATAATTATTGGATGCGAATTCAGAATTCAAGTTCATAACACCTATTAAGAACATTTAGATAAGTCGCGTTTGAACTTTTATTACAATCACATTTAGAGTCATTATGACTCTCAGAAAGTCTTTCATCGTTTGTCATCATTCTAATTGATTTTCTTATTTTTTTTAATCATGATTATTCGAAAAATTTTTCTAAGTCATTCTTTTTAGATACATTTTTATTGTATATTAATTAAAAATAATAAATTTTACCATTTCTCAATAAATCCCAAAATAATAAAAATTTCATCAAATTATTAAAAATACATTTAATTTAAATTTTACCAAAAAATATTAAACTTAATTTTAATTGTGAAATTAAAAATATGAACTCATAA
This sequence comes from Girardia tigrina, assembly GCA_001938485.1. Lineage (NCBI taxonomy): Eukaryota > Metazoa > Platyhelminthes > Tricladida > Dugesiidae > Girardia > Girardia tigrina. The sequence goes on from MQRK01199284.1 coordinate 18,870, forward strand.
AATGATTATTTTAATTATGTTTGAATAGTCAATCACTTTAAAAATAAACAAAAAAATACTAATTTCCATCTGGGTAGGAGAATCACCATTCTAAATTCAACATACTTAAATCAACATACAGCATCACTACATTTACATATTCAAACAATTTAAAATATTCCTCACATCCCTCTCGGTTTAAATGTCTTTAGCCATTCTACATTTCTGATCAAGATCGTGCCGTCATCTAGTTGTATCTCATAACTTCTTTCGTGTCTTTGCTTTATAATTTTAGCTGGTTCCATATAGCGGTCATCATCTTTTGATGGGTTAACTTTCTTTATCAATACTTTATCTACGACCTGAAATATTCACTTTGTTTCAATTGTATTTTTATTTTCTTTTTCTTCAATTTTTCATTCTGCTGTGTTCTTCCACCAATTTCAGAGTTTTCTTCCGAAGATTATCTCGGCTGGAGATATTCCAGTTGTTGCTTCAGTTGTACCGTTTAACATTTCTGTCAACATTTCTACCCAATCTCTATGCATTTCATCCTTTAATCTTATATTGATGGCGTCTCTTATTGTTCTGAATTGTCTTTCTATGATCCCGTTAGTGTTGTGGTGATAAGGGCTTGAGTAGACTATCTCCGTCTTAAATTTCTTCGTCGTTTCTTTAAAGAGTGCTGATTCGAATGCTCTATCAACGTGTATCTCTGTTGGTGGTCCGAATTTCCAAATCCATTTCTCTAATAGTACCTGTCGTGTAGTCTTCTCGTCTTGGTGTGGCACTGCGGTCAAGCTGATGTACCTACTAAATTGATCTATTATTGCTAAAATGTATTGATATCCATTCATAGTCCTTCTGAATGGTCTGCAAAGTCCATGTAAATATTTTGAAATGGTTCGTCGGCAGATTGTTTAATGTGTTTCTCTTTCGTTTTTGCTGTCAGTGTCTTCCTTTTCTGGCAGTTTTCGCAACTTTGTACGATTTTCTTTATCTGTTGTCTTATTCCATACATATCGAAATCATATTTTATGTAATTGTATACTTTTTTACTTCCTGCATGGCATAAAATTTTATGTATATCTTCTATAAAGTCTGTTCTCTTCTTCATAGGGATCCAATATTTGTTATCTCTTGTCGTCACGATATTGTTTTTCAGTAGCCATTCTTTTGTCTTTCCCCTTTTAATATTTTCTTTAATCTGTTCTATTTCTTCATTATTCGTCTGCAAAATGAAGTCTTCTGAATCTTCTGTTAATGCTAGGAGTTTAGTTTAACTTTTCCTTTTTAGCGTCATCGTGCATTGCCTGACATTGTACACATAATTCACATGTATTTCTCGACATTGCGTCTGCATTGGTGTGTTTTTCGTCCTTGCGGTATTCTATCCTCATGTCTAGTCCACTAAGGAAGTTTATCCAAGTTTGGAATTGTGGAGTTATTGGGTTCTTCGTTGTCATCATGAATGTGATGGCCTTATGGTCCGTTCTAAGTAGAAACTTCTTTCCGTATAAGAAATGTTTGAAGTGTTGGGTAAAGTAATAGATTGCCAATAATTATTTTCTTGTAATACAGTATCCCAGTTCGTCTTTGTTCATCTTGTGGGATTCATATGCAATTACTCTTTCCCTTCCATATGCATCCTTCTGTACAAGTACTGCCCCGATTGTATCAAAACTGGCGTCTGTATCCAGTATAAACTCCTTTTCAAAATCTGGATATGCTAGGATCGGTGTTTTTGTTATTTTATCTTTTAAATTTTGAAATGATTCGTCACATTCCTTTGTCCATGTCAATTTTTTATCTTTATTTTTTTAACATAGGCCTTCCAGTATTTTTGAATATTTTGCATAATCCTTCAAAAATTTTCTATAATACTTCGTGAGCCCCAAGAAACTTCTTAAATATTTAATGCATGAAGGATTTTGAAATTTGTCAATTGCTTAAATTTTCGTTTTTTTCCGTCTCTAAACCATCTTCGATCACGACATCCTAAAAATTTTGTCTTTTCTACCATGAATTGACACTTTTTATGGTTTATCCAAAGACCCGATTCTTTAATCTTTTGAAATATGTGTTCGACTCGTCTGAAATGTTCTTCTTTGTCTTTTGCGAAGATCAGAATATCGTCCAGGTATACAACTGCTTCATTCTAATTTAATTCTCCTAACACTCTTGTCATTAGTTCTTGAAATGTCGCTGGAGCAGCTGCAATTCCGAATGACATTCTTTTAAAACAATATTGGCCGTTCTTTGTCGAAAATGCAGTTTTTATTTTTGAATCGTTCTCCAATTCAACTTGATGATATGTACTCCCCAAGTCGATCGTGCTGAAGTACTTCGCTCTATTTAATGTATTCAGCATTTCTTCTACATTTGGCATTGGAAGTGCTGGTCTGATTGTGACTTTATTTAACTGTCGAAAATCAACACATACTCGGATATCCTGTTTGTCTTTTTTTCATACGCATACTAGCGGAAAATTCCACGGCGAACTGCATTATTCAATGATAACATTTTCCTCGTAATTCTTGATAATATCTCATTAATCTCATATTTACCATATTTTGAGTAACACAGACACTCTCTCACAAACAGTTTTTGTCTAAAGTAATAATGTATGTACCGTAGTTTGTACATTGTTTTTCTCTTATTCTGATTATTACGAAAATCGGATATAAGTTGAATTCATTATACAACAACTAAGAATACTATAAGATTTTTTATTTCTATAAATCTGGAAATATTTTGAAAAACCAAGGAAATGACAAATCATACCCAATACTTTAAGTATTGGTCAAATGCTTGTGAATAAATGTTCAAATATTATTTTAAGTTTTAATATTTTTGATTAGAAATTTTCGATAGCTTTTTAATATTCTTTTCTAAGCTCAAATTTCATATGTTTTTGTGAGTTCTCAATCAATCAGGTGATTCATTCATTAATTCCTTACATGACAAATTTTGACAGATCCCCGAAACTCGAATATATTATATTCTCTTTTCACACGAATTATTTTTAAATATTTTGAAAAAAAATAAATAAATAGAGAATTCGTTGTAATTATAAAGTTACTATTAGTTAGGACATTTGTATGGATGATACTCATTTGTTAATAATTTATCTATAATGTTTAGCCTATGAATTTCTATTTTATATTTCGATAATTATTTCTTTTTAATTAATACAACAATTTATTGAGATATTGATTTAAGAATTTTTCATAAAATATTTCTATTTATTTTTTAAATGATCGAAAAATTACTTATTCAAACAAAATGTTTTTAAACAATACAAAAATAACAGATTACTTATGACAATTCACTGAAAATATTCCAAGTAAAGAAATAGGTAAGAAAGAAAAAAAGATAATTTAGTTATTTTTGCAGTAATTCGAAACCACTTAAAATTGCAACACTTAATATTTATTCTATTTTGCTCTGTTGATAAATATTTTTTAAAAATAAATGAAATAAATTAAAACTTCAAAAGAAATTAATTTAGGACTAAAAATTCAAATTGAATATTTAAATAATTAGGCTTATTTTTAATCTTCAAAGTTCATGTTAAGATTACAAAGAGATTTGTGATATAATTTGTGCATTTTAGAAGCTTAAAATATTTGTCACTTCATCAAAATAAAGTTGAGGTCACAATATAAACATACAAAAATATTATACATAATTATCAAATTAATTCAACTACTAAAACTATATATTTCTTTAATATCATAGTACACATTAGTCAAAGATGTACAAGAGAAGGATCTCTAGGCAAGATAATATTCATAGACTAATTGAAAGATTCTTTGTAGTCAAATAATTCAATTCCGGTTAATAATAAACAACAAAAGAAACAAGACTAGTTAAACAGTAAAATATAGTTTTATAACTTCATTTTGAAACCTTTACGTATGAATGGACCAGTGTTTGCGTTGAGTATGTCGGAGTTAGTATCTAATTTAGACTTATACTTAATTATATTATAGTATAAATATAAATCATTTCTAACGACTGTTTTTAATTTTTATTTTTAAAATTCCAAAAATTGTGAAAACAGCTACTATAAATTTAAAACCAATTTAACACTAATAATTGAAAATTTTAATTTTATTCCAATTTCTCATTATTAATTTAATTCATTATTAATCCTTTAATATAAAAATACAATTTTAAACCTTTGTGTTGAGGTCTTCCATGTCTGTGTTATCTGATAGGTCGTTCATGTTTTCTTCGTCATTTCCAAAATTTGAAGCGGTATTTTCTGATGCTGATGCTGAAAGGAAATCATTATTTACTGAAATATATTCTTCATAAATTTTATTTATTATTAAAGGAATCAATATTCTTTAGAGTTATTTCATAAACTTTAAATTATCTGACTTTATAGTACGAATATTATTGTCTAAAAATATCTCGCTTGTAAACAGTTATAATTGCTGATTTGGAACTAATTCCTTACAATGAACTAAGAAAGAAAGAAGGAAATAACAGGAGGAAATAACCTTGTAATTTAAATTTGAAGGAATTGTTAAAGATTACTTTCTTTAGATTAATTTGAATCTTAATTTTCTTTTTTTAAATACTTTTAATTTGTTTATTACAATTAATTACAATGATTTTTGGAATTTCAGCAAGACTTAAAATCTTTGAAATAATTGAAATAATTTGAAATAAAATCTTTGAAATAGTAAATTGTTGCTCTATTAATCATGTTGCTTTTTTAATTTAAATAATATTCGTATGTAATGTGGATTTTTTATTTGAATTCATAAATACATTTAATTATTACAATGATTTTTGGAATTCCAGCAAGACTGCCGGTTATATTGACTTAGGACAACTCTACCGAACAACTGATCAATGAATGGTTTTTGGGTGATGCATTGGGTATGATGGCTGGATTTGACTTAACAACAGCAAAGACACCAACAGAAACAAAAAGTAAGTACATAAATATGAATATAAATAAATATTAATACCTATAATTATTACTTTATTTTCATTAATTCTTAAGAAAAATTTGTCATACATATTTTAGCAAAAGATTTCGAGACAAATTGGTCTAAATTTCAAATTATTTATATTAAATCCATCAAAAGAATATAAAAAGAAATCGCAAGTGTTTCTATCATGTAAACCAGCAATCCAGTCAGTTTTGCAAATGTCAATTATAGAGATTTAGATTTTCAGTTTTAAACACAACTTATTAAATATATATATATATATATATATATATATATATATATATAATTTATTTATATCAAAATAATTAATGTTAAAATTCACTGCAGAGATTTATCATTGTACTTAATTGTTGATATGACTTCATAATTTATGTGCAATAATAACTCAGGTATCATTTAATCTTTGTAAGAAGTAAATTCGATTTTCTTGATGGCGAATGTAAAAACGTGTTCCATTCATCGACAGATGGATAAAAATTTAAATTTTATAATTGAAACATTAAAGTACAATAATTTCAGATAGGAAAATGGGAAAATTATTTAAAATCTTGACCTAAAAATATTAATTCTGATTTGACACAATAGCAAATATCAGAGAAATGGTTAAAATTCGTTCAAATATGAAAAAAATTTCATCAAAAACGCAATGATTCTGTTTCTTTATTGAATTTATTTACTGACTAGTTTATGTTTTACATTATATATCCATTTGAATGAATTTTATATCCAAGAACTTTGTCATTATCAAGGAGAATTAGTTTTTTAATAAAAAAAATCAAAATTCTATGTAAAAATATATTGATTCAAATTACATGTCGCATTTGTGGGGACAAATTTCTGGCATCTAGATTAATATAAATTTAATTACTGTAATACAGATAAGAAGCAAAATAAGTCTTAAAATTTGTTACATTGAATATTCAAAATTATAAAGATGTGCCGCACATTTTCAAACGTTACAGTAATAATTATAATCTTTGTCACAAGTACTTCAACATGTATTGTGAATGGTCAGACTGTATGATTTATTATTTTAGAAAAGGTCAATAAATTGGTAATGTCTACCAAATTTCTGATGACATTTATCACTTCTTTAATATGGTTGCTTTAGATCTTCTACTGGAACACGTTTGTAAACATTATGTCGTAGATAAAAATAACCCGTAAATAAAACATAACGAGCTTTTTCAAAAAGTACATAAATATTTTTAAATTTATCATTATGGCTTATAAAGCTTATTTTTTGTAGTACTTTCATATACCCTTCCATAATTTTATCAAGAATCAGTGAAAAACGAAGAAACATCTTTTCAGTAACCATTAATTATTTCATAATTTACGACATGTTTCGTTCTTATAAGAACATCTTCAGGTGGATCATCATTGATAGAACAGATTTATAAATATTCAAAACTAAAACAACAGTGAGTCTGTATAAAGCATAGCGTATTTGTCAAAATTCTGATATAAATAACTTTCAACACTAAAAAGATTTATATAAAAATACTACTATTTTAATTCATTTTTAAAAATTACATTAATATATTTTTCCAAAAAGAATAACTTTTAATAAATTTAGTCTTTTAAAACATTTTTTTAAATACAAAAACATTAATTTTACTAATCCTTTAAACAATATTTTTAGTAATTTAAAAATTATTAATAATAAATAATAATAAATAATAAAAATTAAATAAAATTTTAATACCAAAATATTATTTTATATATGTGTGTGTGTATAATAAAGAACAAACGCCATTTTAGTAGTTTTTAGCGCAATTTCCATACTGACAATTGCGATTATTAATTGGTTATTTCTGTGTGGATGGATGGATGTGTGTCCGCAGCTTTAAGTCGTATCTCCTCCTCAACGAAGCAATATCGAGGGCTAGTTCCAAAAGCAAATATGTTAAGCAAGTTTCGAGGATGATTGTGGGCCAAAAAAATTCCCGGAATTCCTTCATGGATTTCCCGGAAAAGCCAAAAAACCTCGAAAAATGCAGTTTTTGGCCTATATCTCGGCAACCTGACCACATAGCGACTTGAAACATTTACCAATCGATTACTACAATAATTTAGAACAATATTGCCGAAGAAAGTTTTCAAAAATATCCTTTCGTTCGGTCACAAAAAATTAATCATAGTCAAGTACTGATATAAACGTTTTAATATTTGGGCACCGAATAACATAAGGAAATTACGCTTAAATTGTCACTAGACTTTTTATTAACTTGTTTTATTTTCCAAAGCATGTTTTGCATTACGGCATCATCAGTTGTGAAGTAAATGTCAGATTACAAGTCATTTATATGGGACAGAGACTATTATGCAACTAATCTTTTTTTAATATTAATCAAATATTTCTCCAAAATCAGGAATTTGGCAGGCAAACTGTCTTTTTTCGAACAAGGATGTCCTGACGATGCATCTCCGAAATTTCCTTGAGAATATGATGACCAGATTCAAGCTGGCAAGGGAGCTGGATTGTCTCAAACACCATATTCAAGAGATAATTGACATTGATTGGAACTTTGTATAACTCCCTGTTCGTTTAAAATTATTGTAGTGACACAAATTTTTATCAGTATTTATAAATATTAAATATATATACATAAAATCATATATTTCTTATTTATAATTACAATTTCCTCGAAATTGAGACACTGTTAATCAAAATTGCATATTATTTTCTTCAAGTGATTATAAAGCCCATTTATAAGAAACCTTCTTGATTTAACATATCGAACTTAATAATTTTATCTTAATTAATTCGATGTTTTCTTTCAATGGATTAAATTTTTTTTGTAATTCTAGTGAACGGTCTGATTTTTTTTGAGTAAAACTTTTCATGTAAATTTGGTTTTTTTATAATTAAAAGATTGTTTAAATATTGTACATTGTTTAAATATGGAACTTTTAGAAAATACATTTTTTTGAAAATTAATTATTCTTTTCGTCTGATAATTGAATGGTTGATAATTTCCCATTTTGGTCGAATGAGTTTCCATTCGCTCGAACTCGTCAATAACGACAACAAAAACGATAAATAAATAATTTCCACAATCGAAATTCCGGTCTGCCTCGTCCAGCCAGTGTTCTCACCAATCGACTTCAATTCATCAAAAAGAAAAT
>MQRK01199310.1:3904-16177 GCA_001938485.1 Girardia tigrina
ATTTATTTTTAATTTCAAATAATTTTAAAATTTTAAATAAGTTAATTAATTTTTATAATATTTAATAAATAAATCAAATTAATATTTTTTAAATAATTAATTATCATTTTAATTATTATCCAATAAGTTTGGAGTGAATATTTTATTTAAATATTTTTTCCCCATTTTCTAAAAAAGTAATGAGAATTAAAACCATTAATCAATTTCGCTTTGAATGCAAATCTACGAAAGTTGTGACAAAGATTGTCTTGAGGACAATCAAAATTGTTGTTTAAATAAAAATATAAAAAATCAAATTGGTGTTCTTAATAATATTAATTTAATATATGATGCTATTTGATGTTTTTAACTTATAAATATTACATTTTCAAATTATAAATATTTTTAGATATCTATGAAGCATTAAAAATGTCATCTAGTGATATTTGGAAGTTTATGAAGAAATTCGAGTGTGGAAAAAAATCAGAATGCCTGTTGTGCAAAAAACACTCTGCTTTACACGGTGGCATCACTAATTTCCATAACCATCTGAGAGACGTGCATCCAATTCAGTATACCGGTACTCTAGCAAATAGGACCACTTCTAATTCTTCTCGACAACCCAAGCTTACCGAATTCCTACGAAACACGCACTGCTCTGACAATCGCGCCTCATAGATTACCGATTGCGTTGTCAATTTTATCATTCTACGTCCTATCATATCTACGTCCTTATCATACCTACGTCCTCTCAGTACTGTAAATGGTGTTGGCTTCAAAGAGGTCATTCACTTTCTGGAGCCTAGGTACAGGGTACCTTCGTGTACTTACATACGACATAAAATACTGCAGAAGTACGACACAGGCAATAAACAACAGAAAATAAAATGTTTACTAAAAGCTTGTGAGTCAATAGCAATATCAACAGACTCTTGGACAAGCTGCAGCATGAGGCTTTTATCACCATTACTGCCAACTTCATTGTCAGTGGCTAGAAAATGAGATCCTGTATTCTACAAATCAAGAGCACTGAGGACAAGCATTCCGCAGAAAACCTTGCTAACCATACGTTCTCCGTTGTAACAGAAGAGTATGGACTCCAACGAGAAAATATTTGCCCCGTAGTCCACGATAATGCAAGAAATGTCACAAAAATGAACGAGATACTCCTATAAGTGAAACATGGCTTGTGAAACATGGCCGAGTGTCTCATGTACCGCTCATACCCTACAACTTGTTGTTCAGGCAGGTTTTGCCATTTCTGTAATCCAAAATCTCATTTCTTCATGTCGAAAATTGGTGGGGTATTTCAAGAATAGTTCCAGTGCAACATCCGCGTTGAAAAAGGAGCAATTGGATCTGGGCATACCTTAGCTTCACTTGCAGCAAGACTTTATCACCCGATGGAATAGTGCTATCCTGATGTGCGAGTGAAGTCTAGAACAGCGGTTTTCTATAATCAAGGTTCTAGGGAACAAGAAGACTACACCAAATAGAGCTCAACGCAATCTGAATCTCACCCATGATCAATTGGAGTTGCTGGGAGAACTAGTGAAGGTTTTCAAGCCACTGGAAGTGGCAACAACTCTCTTCTGCGCAGAGTATCATGTGTCTTTGTCCGGTGTGTATGCTATTCTGGTGCAATGAATTGTCGCGGCACTTTTTCTGTATTGCTGTGTTGTTTGTATATAAGCAAATTTCTATGGTAATCAACGTTTATTAAACGTATTTAATTACCTAGGCACCAAAGATATTCTGTCGTTATCAATACGTTTTGTTTACTAAATTTCATGTACTAGTTATCATTAAAATAGTTAATAAATTTTATTTAAATTTGTGTTCAATTTGTTGATTTGTAAGAAAAACTACATACCTGTTTGTGATAAATAACATAAGGTAAGTCAAAGAAGCAATTATTTTTGATTTAAAGAACTATCCAATAAGATGGCCTTGAAATTAATTGCGAATATTGTAGACTGATTGAAGAATGGGACAACACCGATGGAGTTACTTGTCCACATCAAGCAACTTCTTGACGACTGGAGAAGAAATTATCTTTACCACCGAATCAAATTTAACAATGCAAGATGCATCAGAATTCGAAGATGATAAATTTGATGCAAGTGATATTTCGTATAGCTATGATTACGATTGTTCTTCCGTCGAATATGATGAGAATTTCAGCAGTCCTACTGATGAAATGAGTAGTAAATAAGTTTTTTCGGGATGTTCCCTAGTTAGACTCTTATTTCCTGGTAAATATGTTTTTTTTCATTATTACTTCTAACATTAATTGTTTATTAAAAAGACTGATTGCCGTTTTTCTAAATTTATTTTTATTAATTGCGAGGGGGTTTACCCGACATCTTCAGACTAAATCAACATTAGTTTTTGCAGCTTTTATGAGAATGATGATTATGTAATCACTCATGTCATAAAAGCTCTACTTGAAAATGTTTTAACATTTAAAATCATCAATTGTCAAAAGTCTGATTTCAAATACTATGAACTTAAAAAATTTTCACAATCATATAAAATTCGTGATATGTTCAGCAATAAATCTCCCACTCATTTCGGTGTGTGCTCAGATCTTGTTTCTAAATATACTTGTAATGGATGCAACGCCACATATATTAGAGTGACATCTTATCTTTGATGTAAACGGATCAAAGAGCAATTGGATAATGGGAGCAATATTGCTAAACATAATTTAAAATGTAAAAAGAAAATCGAAGAAAATGATTTACCAATTCTGTGTAATCGATTTAAAAATTAATGGGAGAGAGTAACGTGTGAGGCCTTATGTATAAGATTTATGAATCCTAAAATTAATATTCAAGCTTCACACTCAACTTCTATGATAAACATTTTTAAATTACATGATTGATAACAAAAATTTTTGAAAAGCAATGTTTAGATTTTTTTAATCAAGAATATAAATTGCCATCGTTTTTTACATTCTTTAGTATTTATTGTTTAGAAAAAGTATTTTAACAAACTAATTATTATTAATGATATTAAAAAAAAATATAATTATAAAATTAATATATTATTTCATTTTTTAATTCATCAATAAAATGTCTGGAATTCCACAGAAATTACAGATGGAAAATAATGGAATTGGTGAAATTATTCTAAATAGTAATAATAAAATAATTTAAAAGCTATTACATGTGAAGTTGACTATTTCGAATCTGTTATGAGAAACTTCAACTTAATGAATTCGGTCTTGTAAAGAACGCAAACTAGATAATAAAATTTATTATATAAAGTATTGATCGGGGTTTGCTAACCAATTAAACTTGGAAATCTTCCCCTTTTATATTAAGGTAATATTATATAATATTTTATAACAATATTATATAATGTACCCCGTGGTCAGTTGATGCAATTGAAATCGACCTTGCAATTGCACATTCCGGTAATGTCATGACATATGAAATCACCTGAATTTGAACTCTAGTGTTGTCATGAGATTTGACATCATTGAAGTTCAATATTACTCAATGTGGTGAGGAATGACATCACCACATAGCCCCCTTGGAGAAGAACGGAATTCGTGGTGGTTTTCGTCTTGAGAAAAACTGAATGCTCGCTTCAGACGCTCGAGATTTATGGTTTGTTAGGCATCCTGAGTTTTAACTTTTGCAACATTACGTTTAATAGAAATAACCGGAAATGGTACAGTATAACGAGGCTTCATATGATGGGTATCTTTTTCACGGATCCAGACATACTTGGCTGAGAGCACTGAACTTGACAGATGAGTTAATTTCTGGGCAGAGTTGCAAAAAGATAGGTTTGCATCAGAGTAGAGGAAGTGTTTTCTGGTGGCATGTAGAGCTTTGAGATCAGTATTAATTGTTTCTCTAAAAAGCTCATCAGGGAAATCTGTTCCAGCTCCAAATAACATAACACTAGGAGACGTCCCTATAGATGAATTTAAAGTATTTCGCCAACCTAATAACACGAAAGGAAGAGAATCATGCCAGTTTGAAGAGGTACCTAAACAACGTAGAGAAGTCTTTAAGGTTAGATGGAAACGCTAGACAAGACCGTTCGATTGTGGGTGATACGAAGTCGTATGGACGTGTTTGAATCCAAGACGTTTTGCAAAAGCCTGAAATAAATTGCTTTTAAATTTCTGACCTTGATCCGTGATAACTTGAGAAGGTACACCGTATCGAGCAATCCAAGTGTTCACAAATTGTCCAGCAACATTTTCAGCAGAAATTGATGAGATTGGAACTGCTTCAGGCCATCTTGTTTTCTGATCGATCATTGTTAAAATATAAGAGCATCCAATTGAAGGCGGTAGTGGACCGATAATGTCTAGATGTACAATCTCAAAACGATTGCCTGTTGGAAATCTGATAACTGGTGGTTTAATATGCTGCGTTACTTTCTGTTTTTGGCAATCGGTACATTCTTGGCACCATGTCATGATAACACATGTTATTGTTTTATGGAAACGCTAGACAAGACCGTTCGATTGTGGGTGATACGAAGTCGTATGGACGTGTTTGAATCCAAGACGTTTTGCAAAAAGCCAGACAAAACGAGTATGAATCAGCTCGAATATTGCTTTTCGACCCAGATGGTGTTATTTTTGGAATGTTTCGAAGATGCACCTGCGTAAACCGGTCGGAACGATGATTCTTCGGACACCGAGATCCACAAAATGATAAGTTATACCATCAGTTCGGTATAATGATTTGGGAAATCTGCGAGCTCTTCTTTGGAAAGATTTACAGACTGAAGCAACTCGAGAGCTGAATCTGGGAGAAGTGATAGTGCTGAAACTGGATTTCTGGATAAAAATCAGCAACAACATTTTGCTTGCCGCGAAGATGTTAAACCCTTTCCGTTACTTACACTACCCAGCGAGCATAAGATTTTTATGAAAGCTGGGAATAGTCCAACTCGACTATTCCCGTTACGTGTAGATAAATACCATACATACGCTGAATGATGAAGCTCAGAAGAGGATTAGTGAGAGCCAGTTCTCGTCAGTGGGAATGGAGAAATCTCCCTTAAAGTTGCTAGGGACTGGAAACATGGTAGTGGACTCCGAGAAGTGTAGTGAACCACCTAGGAGAGGAGATCCGATAAGAAGACCCTATAAAGCCTTTACATCGCCGATCTACCGATAATGGACCCGAAAAAACCTTGTAGAAACCCTGACAAGAAAGGAGTTAATTAAGAATTTTAATTAATTAAGTAAATTACCAAAGATGATTTAGTATGAATCATAAGACTGCTGAACGTTCTGCGAAATAAACAACTGAAATCCGCCGGTGGAGCGCAGGCCGGCGTCCTGTATATCGCGGGTCGCAACTGGAAGTAAACAAGAAAGAATTAAACCGAATAAACCATCGCGCGCTATCTGTCCAGTATCATCTGTGAACTGAAAATATAAACCGACTGTCGAGGAATCCTTAGAGAATAATGCGGCATCCTGTAAATGACTGATAAGCTAAAACAAGATAAGACATAAATAAGCAGTCAAATGAATTACAATAACTCCCACTCCCTCACATCCTGTTAGGCATAAACAAGATGATTTCGAGATAGCTGTTCCATCCGTGAATCACGGATGCTGCGAATAAATCGACAGGCAGAATGATTATAATCACCTAGTAAACCTAACCTGCTGCAAACATATGTCGATGCATTGCACACAAATTTGAGGATGCCAGGTAGTGTGTGCAATCAGTGAATATATATATATATATATATATATATACTCGATACATCACGACAATATTGCGCTCACACTAATAAAAGAAGAAATTTCCACATAATTTTATTATTGTTACTAATCATTGCCTGCAGTTTGCACAATTTACACAGCATAATTTTCAGCACCTGAAACCAAGAGACCAATTCTAATTATATCTTTGAAGATTGAAGAATTGAAGACTTGAATACTAATTTGTCCTTTGGAAGAAGAAACAAATATATAATATTTACATCCACTAACATCTGGAAGGTGAGCACCGTGCCAGTATTTATTATAATTTTTATGTCGCGGTATTCATTTTATTTAATTTGAATTAATTTGGTTTAATTTGGTTTGATTATTTACTTTCATATGATACACTGTGTATAAACGTTTGAGGTGATTTAATATATTTTACTACAGTTATATGCTTTCTTTAGTTCATTGATTATTTAATTTGAATATTATTTCTAGTTTAAATCAATTATTGATTTTATTTTATTAACCGTTTTTCCGAACTATGATGGTGATATGAGGCAGCTAAGAGTTACGATGGGAAGGAGATGTTATGAGGTTGAGGAGGTTAAAGCGAATGATGAGCGGGTAAGAGTTATAGTCAGATAAAGTAGAGAACGGACAAATGAGAGTAGGGTATTGAAGGTGAAGAGGACCGTGGCGTGAGGGTTAGGACGCTACTTGTAGATAATGTACATAAACACACAATTTATAATATAATTTACTGACACTTCCTGTGAGGGAAAAAAGGTTGTAGGTTGTAAATAGAGGAGTCATCAGCCCGATTTAATAATAATAAATAGTTGATGATTTAATAAATATTCGATGGTTTCATAACAATAAATACGATTATTGATAATAAATATGTGATCATTTAATGACAATAAACTATGGATCTTTTAACAATAATATTTATGGTAGATATTCATAAATATTCGACCTCTTAAAGATAATGAATAAAGTAGAAATTAATGAAGTAATAATATGTCGTGCTTTGGTGATAAATAAATTATGATGAAGAGACGAAGACCAGTTGCGAGAGTATCCGAGAGTTACGATAGGAGAGTTGAGTAATAAGTATTGTTTGTGGGTCGAGAGACAGAACGGGTCCGTACTTTAGGTGTAAGTGGGATAAGCCTATTCGTGGAGGTGATGTAAATAACGTGATCTATTTGATCCCGAGATTTGTAACGTTATGAAATAAATTTAGGAACTTAAACCAGAGCTCGTATATCTGTGTATATATCGACTTAAATTGAGCCTACATTTAAAACATAAATTTTAACAACATTTTTTCATGGTAGGAATGCAATAAAATTTCAATTCACGAGACCTACGAGAAATGTAAACAATTGATTACAGTCACCGAAAGTTTCCAATGACAGATTTATTATGAAAACTATCTATCACATATAACAAGTTCCTGTAAAATATTTAAATAATTAATGCCAATAAATACGTTAAATAAAATAAATAAACAAAGCTAAAGCTCCTATTTAAATCGAAATTTTGAATCAAAATCAGGAAACCTTTGAAAGTTTAAAAATGTATGAAAAGTAATATTACATAAAAAAGGTTTGAAAAATAATATTACCTGAATGTGGATTGAGACGAAGAAGTTTTTGGAGGTGACGCAAGCCGACCGCAGTATGCAAGGGGCACACGGGTTGACCGACGTTTACTTCTTTGGGGCTCTCTTCGTCCGGTTTAATTAATAAACTAGTATAATAAACAATTAAACAATGATATGAAACAATATCAACCCCGTCAGACATTGAGACTACCAGTGGGGCAATACTCGTTAATGGTTAGAACCAGAAGGCGCTCCAAAGCGCATAAAACTTGTTGATATGCATGGAGGAGGCGCGTCTGTTCCCTAATTATGAGAAATATCGACGCAGATATGGAGAAATGTAAAGTATATGACTGAGTTGCCGTTGAACTCAAAAAACGGATGGGCACTCTGAGTCCATGAAAATGTTGTCGAGAGAGTGGAACACGACAAATACATAATACGCATAATAATTATAGGGACCGCAGAAGACTAATACAATAGTCAAAAACATCACCACCAACACTATAAAATTCACATCAAAAACCAATTTATTGGTTTTATATAACAAAAAAGACATCATGTATATATACGATAAAGCGAATTCAGGTAATTAGGTAATGGTAGAAATATTGTGATATACAATACAGTAATTTTAAAAATTATTGGGAAAGGGTTCTTGTGAGGCATTATTGATCAAATCACTTTATACATAAATTAATGTTCAAACAAGCATCTCTTCTACTTAGTTGAAAGTATTTAATTAGCTATTACATAAACTGATTACATAAACAACATTTATATATACGGTAGTACAATTATTGAATATTTAGCTGAATTTAGTGATAAATACGCTAAAATATATTTCGAAAAAAGAAAATTATAAATTAATAAAATTTTCTGACTCCAATAACATCTTTGATTATTTTAAAGATTTACCATTGTTTTCCAGTAATTTCTGAACAAATAAAGACAAACTTTTTGTGTGATTTATTTTTATATAAATTATCAAAACTCATATTTCCAGGTCTTATAATAATAATATTTTAAACGATATTTTTTCTTAAATTAAAAATAATAAATTCAAAAAAAGAGTTTTTTCGACATTTTTAGTAATCGAATTTTGGAAAGATGACAGAAAACCTAAAGAAAAAGCCAATTCAATTATCAAAATTAACTAGATTTATAATAGATTTTTCGATGCCCGACCAATGATGCGGGAAAAATTAACTATTAATAAAAACAGTTTTCTTGAGATTTGACAATTTACACTGATCGAAAAAAATTAAGTGGTTCAAATATTATAGATATATATATATATAATATTTATTTATTTGTTTATTTATTTATTTATGAATTTATTTATTTATTCACTTAAAACCTGTATTGTACAAAGAATATGCAGTCGACTTATTTCTTGTTTTCAGAAACCAATTCTCTATTAAAATTATTTAAAGGTATTTATCCTAAAATAAAATTCACTACAAAATCGGAAATTAATAACAAACCTTTTTTTCTTTAAATTCTTGTCTTACGATGAATGAGAGATATAGAACTGAATTTTACAGAAAGACAACAGATACAGATATCTACACAAAATTACAGTGCTTTTGTGTGAAATAATTTAGAGAATGTATTATAAAAAGTCCGGACCTTCTATGTATCAAAAATAACAGAACAGATTAGAATATAAATTGTTTCAGAAAGAAAAAAAATCTAGTTTAAAGAGAAAGGTTTACAAATAAACATAATCACAAGAGAAATCAATAAAAAAATCCAAAAACAGATAAACCAACTCAAATAAAAAAACATATTCAATCAGAAAGTTACTGTAACAATGTTAATAAAATGTTAGATAAAGATTCTTTATTAAAGAAATACAAAAATAAAAATTGAACCCTCATAAACACAAAAAAGACAATTACAACTAATCAACACAAACCGAGAAAAATAATTTCAAGTATCTAAATCCGCTATGGACAAAACGAAACTCAAACAATCCCTACCATTCAATCAGAAAATAAACATATATAAATAAACGGTACAGACCGACGGTGTCATAAACACAGTCACCATCACTATTTTCCTTTCTTCTACTATACCCATAATATCGGAATAGCGTTCGAAATTATCAATGAAATCTTCCAAATCCGATTCTGATCCATTAAATTTTTCACATCCCATAATATTCGTTGTCACATGAGCCGTGGTCGCCATATTAACAACATCACAATTTGAATGCAAACATTTATTGACAACACAAACAGATTCTTCACAACAATTTTCATTGGTCATCTTTCTTTGATTGATATAGTTTTTGTTTATATATTCAAATCCAAAAAACGATGAATGGGAAATTTTTTAATATTAACTTTTAATTTCTCATAATTTTTTTGGATAAAAACACTACGTTATTTTTTAAATAAACATTAATTTTTAAAATATATTAAATTTAATAAGTTAAAATCGTTTACTGAAAATATTATTAAAATTCATAATTATCAAACTTTAATTAATTAGTACTTAAAATTAATATCATTAAATTAATTTCATTAGATTCAAATAATCAATCAATAAACATATCAATCCAATCTGATTGGGAGAGTTACAAACAACATTCAAACTTACAACATTCCAAAGCTTAAAAGCTAGAATAAAAATCGCCTGATGATGATGGACTTTCCTTCGAAATATATTGCTTTAATAAAAAAATTTATTTTAAATTTTTTTTATTTATATTTTATTTTTTATAATTTACTTTTTTATTTTTAAAATTTTATTTTAATATTTTAATTTTTAAATTAAATAAATATATGATATTCTTTTATCTTAAAAAACAACAAATGATATTTATTTATTAAAATATCTCATAAATAAAGTCGTTTATAAAAACCAATATTATTTTTTCTTCAAACTGATAATACATATAAATATTATAAAATTGAAAATAATTAAATGTTTTTCTTTCATTATTTATTAATTTCATTGTTTATTTAATAAAAAATATCAAAAAATTCTTTTTGACAAATTATTTTGTCTTGGTTTACTTTCAATTTTATTAAATTAAATTAATATTTTATTTACAATTTATTTATATATTTTATTTAAATAGTTCTAAAATAATTTTTTTTAAATTTTATATAATTAAACAAATTGATTAAAAATATACGAGATTTGTCGGATCTCAAATATTCAAATGATATTTAAATAAAATTACCTGGAAAAATATTTTCGCCCAAAAAATTTTTGAACGTTCTAACTGTGTTGAAAGAAGTTGTTTGTTTTTGCTTTTGTACTTGAAGGAAGCATCAAACATGGACTAATATAGATAATTAAAAACATGACACCAGTAATCATTTCAGTCTGCCTATTCAATCTTTATTTTATTAATCTGCTTAATTTTTCCTAAATATTTTATTTGATAAATTATTTTTTCTTTCGGGACGAACAGAAAAAAATTCAGTCTATTGTGTCAAAGAAATGTCATGATTAAATTATTTTTATCATTCATTTATTTATCAGGAAACGTTCTGCCAATGTTTTTTTTGCTATTTTCTTTAAAATAAAAATAAATTTCCAAAAAACTTTTGATTTAAAATAAAAAGTAAATATTAAAATTTTTGTGGGAAAAATACTTGATAAAATGATTTTTTTATTCTTTAGCAATTTTTTTTATTCCAAAAATTAATTTGATTTTTTATTTCATTATGAATTTTGTTGGTTAATATAAAAAAAATAATTTTTTTTATTTGTGTCATAAATTTTAATAATTTACTTCTTTACAAAACCAGACATATTTATTTAAAAACGTAATAATTTTTTTTGCTAAAAGAATAATAAACATTTTACGAAATAGAAAAAGAAATTTATTAAATTTTTTTTTCACAGCAAGAACAATTTTTAATTTATCTGAATAATAAAAAAGAAAATAAAATTAAATTATTTTTTCTCATTTTATTTGATTTTTTAATTGTTTGAAATAACTGATAAACACATTTTCTACATAAATAATTTTTATAATAATCAATCTATATACATATGTATATATTCAATTTGTTTGCATTATCAAATGGCACTTTTAATAATAGAAAACAATAAAGCCCTTTTCATATTAAACTGTTATTAAAAAACCTGTTTCACAACTATATATATATATATATATATATATGTGTGTTTTTAATTTGTGGTCCAACTCAATTTTATTTTATGTCGTCAAGTATGAAAATAGCAGAATAATAATAATCAATTATAATTTAAATTATAAGTTACCCAAACAAATATGTATTTCATTCATTAAAGTATGCACATATATTATCGACACACTTTTGCCATTTGAGCGGTAGCTTGTTAATGCCATTTGAACAAAAATTTGATGTGGGAGAATCTATTGATTCCTGGAAGGCCACTTTAACAGAATCTTTGGAATTGAATTTCATATATATCATCCGAATTCCTATCTACACCAACTTTATCCTCAAATTTTAATGCCTTCCACTCGCAAAATCTTCATAAGTTTTCTCTTCCATGTCTAAATAATCTCAACAATCATTTTGTAAAAATATCATGTTTAAGGAAGCTTTGAATTTTTCTGTACTCACAAGGGACCTGTTGGGTGTGATATTATTAATGCTGGATTTTATATTATTATTTTAATTTTATTAATTCAAATTTGTGTGTTTCATGTTATGCTTTAGCATCTTAGTTTATTTTGACCCAACATATTATTTAGATATGTCTCTCCTCTAAGTGTTCCTAACTCACACTTATTAGAGATTCATATCGTACCCCATCAANNCCATCTGGCCCTTTGATCTCGCCAGGGAAGTTGATGAAGTACCTACTGGGGTCCTACATTATATTTAAATATATTAGGTCTATGAAAGTTAACCTATGCCACTTCTATTTAATTAATTGATTATCTTATTCTTTCTCAACATGTTTCCTTTTTATTTGATTATTATATTGCTTATTATGAGTTTATCAATTTCATATTAAAGTTAAAAGA
>MQRK01199313.1:6354-18485 GCA_001938485.1 Girardia tigrina
AATAATTTTGACACAAATTATGAAAGGATTATTGCCGAAGCATTGTTAATAAAGCATCATAAACCATGCTTAAACGTGCAAGGTGATTCATCTAATCATATTAAAGTTTTTAAATATCACTAAAATACTTTTTTTTTAAAAATAAGGAAAAAAAGCATGTTTTTGAGACGTATGATATAATAATTTTCAACTATATAAATACTAATTAATCGCTTTATTTCATTGCACTGAAGATGCCGAAATGGTGAAACGCGTATGTATTGCGAATAAATTTAATATTCAAAAATGGCCTTTCTTTTCATTATATAAATAAATAAATAAATATATATATATATATATATATATATATATATATATATATGATTATTATTATTCAACTTTGTACTCCAGTCGATTAATTTTGATCTCCAAGGAGAATATATAGAGTAAATTAATTATTTTTTTTATCTCAACTGTCAATTTGGGAAGAATTTCTCAAAATTCAGTATATTTTTACTGGATAAACGAATATGGTCGCAGGGTCCCCACCAAATGACAAATTTCTTCAATTGCAAAAACGTCATTCACTTTCTGTTATTCGTATTCACTGTCTTAAATTATTAAATTTTCTGCTAATTTAGTGCAACTTGAGCATCTCTCAGTAAGGATAACGTTTTTTTGTAATTATTTAAACAGCGGATTAAATTTCATTATATATTTTCTTTATTTCAAGAAAAAGTTAAATAATTTATATATTGTTCTTCTAATTTATATAATATGATCAAGTAAATGTATCTTATTTTACGTCCTATGTTCATTAAGCACCGTTCCAAAACTATGATTGGATCATCTAGATCACGAAAGATCACCAATTAATGTCAATGATTAAGATCGTTTAAGTTTGAAGTTCAGAAATACAGCGTCGCTCAAATTCATCCATCAGTACATTTTATTCATGTTATCTAACTTTGTACAAAATTTTCCGAATTTCAGACGAAAATTGTAAAAGAAGACTCACCACAAAGGTGACTTACGAGTACTATAGGTGTGATTATCTTGATTTCTTAGAAATATGAAGAAAATTTTCGCAAGAAAATCATTATCATGAATAAAAATCCATATTTTATATAAAAGCGAAAACCATTTGAGTAGAAGTCTCAGGGAAAAGCAATTCCAAAAAGATGCTTTCTGAAATCTTCAATAGAAAATGATTGATTTTTACTTATTGCCGAGACAATACTTTTGCTATAAAAAGTATTTATATCAATTTCTAATATAGCAGTAATTTTATGGAGAAATGTGAAATTAATCACTGATAGATTGAGTCCATCAACTCTGAGCATTACAGCATCGTTCTCAAGTCCTTCACAGCAATCAAACAATGACAGTCCATGTTGGAACTTGATTTCAGGTTTGCAGTTATTCTTCCTAAAGTCTTGATCTTTTACCAAGTAACTTACACCTCTTTCCAAAGTTTTACTTTCGGTTTTTTCGAATAGATTTTTGAAATTTAAGATGAACTGAGATAGAAGGAAGTAAGTTTTAAAAACCATCTTTATTCGAACAAAATTACAAATAATAAATATCCTTTTACATTCCTCCATCATAAATTTCTGGCCTAATACAAATGAGTACCTAAAGACTTATAAAATAAAACAAGATTATACAATGTTTCATTGTTTACATCTAAATGACTTAAATCTTCTAAGAATAATTTTAAAAATCCTCAGTAAATATGTGAAAATATATTAGAAAAATGAAATGTACTTTAAATGTACTTTTTATCGACTCAGAATCGATTAAAATTATTAAATCTTTGTTAGAACACAAGAATAAATTATAAAGATTTATTTAAATCAAAATTCAAAATTGTGTACAACACTCAATTATTAAAACAACACACCATAAATTAATTTAATATTTAATTAATTAATTTCGAGAGACTGCAGCAAATTCTAGAACCGATTATTAATATTGATTTTAATAGATTATAGTATTAAGATAAATTATAATAAAGATAATTCCTCACATCCCCCCTCGTTTGAAAAGTTTTAGCCATTCCACATTTCTTCTAATTCTTCTACCGTCTTCACTTTTCAGTTCGTAACTACGATTTTTTACCTTATTAATAATTTTAAACGGTCCTTCATATCGGTATGCTTGTTTGGATATGTTCTGTTGCTATACTAGAACTTCATCACCAACTTCAAAGTATCGGTTGCCTCTATGAGCGGTGCTATAAGTTACTTTATCCTGATTTATACGTGCTTTCTCAATGAGATCTTTTTTTCATGTTTATTGCTTGCGTTACACCACTGCCGATTTATTTTGAATCCAAAAATGATTTCAGCTGGGCTCGTTTGTATTTCTTTTTGAGTTGTGGCATTCAAACTAAACTCAATTTCTGGTAGTAAATCAACCCAAATTTTGTTGTTCTTTAACTAATGTTGCATTCATAAAGTCCTTTGTGGTTCGGAATTGCATTTCCACCAATCCGTTAGTGTTATGGTGCTAAGAACTTGAAAACTGTAATTTTATATTATACTTCTGTGCCATTAATTTCATCAAGTTAGATTCGAAACTTTTACCACAATCGACGTGGATTATTCTTGGTGCACCAAACTCAGTATCCAGTTGTTTACTATTGTTTTTACTGTAGTTTCTTCGTCTTGTTTTGTTACTGCATTGAGACTGAAATATCTGCTAAATTGGTCTATGATTGCTAAGACATATCGTTTTCCGTATTTATTTGGTTTTATAGGGCCACAAAAGTCTACATATATCTCTTCGAAAGGATGCATACATTGTTGTACCATGATCGTTTCTTTTGTTCTTCCTGTAAATGTCTTTTGTTTTTGACAAGGTTCGCAGGTGCCTATGACGTATCTTATATTCTCAGATAACCCATCCATATCATATTTATCTCTTATATAATCTGTAACCTTTTGTATCCCTGCATGACATAATATGTGATGTATCTCTGTAATAAGTTCGATCGTTTTAGATTTTGGTATCCATATCTTATCATCTTTTGTCACCACCACGTTGTCCTGTAAGTAAAACTAGTCTTGCTTACTTGACTTGATTTGTTTTTTTATACTATCTATTTCTTCATTATTATTCTGCCACTTCTGTCCATCTGTCTCTTATATATTTATTTTGGTCTATATATAATATTTTGATATAATATTTTGGTCTTCATTTTTCCAGTTTTGGCATCAGGATGTTGTAGTTGGCACTGATTACATGTTCCCCATTTGTTCCGGGATAGTCCATCTGCATTAGAGTGAAGTTCTCCCTTGCGATATTCCAATTTCATATCCAGGCTACTTAAAACATTTAACCAAGTCTGAAATTGGGACGTAATTTGTTTTGCTTGTTCCTGAGGTTCAACGAACCCGGCTTTGCTAAAGTAGTTCTTAATGGTTTCGTCTCGTATCTCATCCCATGCTCTTTGCAGCAACTGAAACGAATCTAGTAATGGGAACTTAACAACACCGCCTTCTTTGATTGCAACAATGTTACGCCTCAGTAAATGTCTTTTTGTAATTTTGATTGATTCCATGATTGATTGGTTAAGAAGCAGCAGTTGTATTCGGGGGCAAAAAAAGAAACTTGATCGAATGCAAGGAAGGCGTTCGTGGATGAGTGGTACAGTTATCAATCACAAGTAAAACCTTTCTACCCCTTGTCCCAGTATTCGATATCATTTCTTCAGTTAAGCTTCAAATTTCTCGATCGTCATCGAGCTTTTTTATTCGAACCATATTCAAAAATAATTCGTCGATTTTTAACTCAACGAGGGTGTGTTGACCTGCCAGTAACGAACATTGGTAGTTTTTTATAAATAAAAAGTGTCACTGTAATGAGTGTAATTTTATAGTTAGGTGCTTATTCACTATATCGAAAACGTAATTGTTTCGAGGAGTCACAATATTGAGAGTAAGTTGAATTATTTTATTAACAGTGTGGATGGGGCTGACCACCCAATGCCACTATATTAAGGGCATCACTGTATCGGAGTGTCACTATATCAAGAGTCGATTATGTACATTGATGATTATACAATATTTTACCTAAATTTATTCGAAAACACTTCACAAATTGGTTGAAAGTGCCGTTTGAAAATTAATTTTAGGGTCACGAGACCATATTAACAATGCTTCACACGACACTGTCTCCTAATAATTTTAAAAATGCTTTCTCAGAATTTTGAAATCATTTATATTCAAATTCCATTTACAAGTTTTCTTATGCTCAACATAGGAAGCGTGATCTTGGACTCGTTTGAGAGATAACGGACAGTCTCTCTAATCTATGTGACATTGCACCCATTAAACATATACTAATAAACAATATCGAAACACAAACTCAAAGGAGTAGGTGATTTATTACAAAACATTTTCAACTTTAAATAACTGAGAAATGATTTTAAATTTAAAAAATTAATTGTTGCTTTAAGAATAGAATTCTTTAGATGCTTGAATCCTTCAGAATAAGGTAAGCTCAATGTTTAACCCGGTATTTAAGAATTTTCAATCTTGAGATTTTTCTCGATTTCATCCTTCACTTTTTCATTCATATGTGAATTAATTGACTCATTAGACAGAGCATTCTTAATTTAATCTCTTTCAAGTATTTAGTCTAAAGTCTCACGTGGAGTTTCTCAATAAAAGACTTTGAATATTCATTTTTTTCAACAATTTACTCAATGTTTCAATGATTTTATTTGATCTAGTAAAATTGAGCAATAAAAAACCTAAAAATCAGTGATCTGAAGATGGCGGTAAAACAGTCGAAATATATTATCATAAAAATATATTTTGAAATGGCGTCTCTTTTCTTGTGTAATAATATCGATTTATTAAATCGGTATTGCTAATCTAATTTTGATTTTAACCCTTTAACGTGCATTTTTATCCCGTAAACGTTCCAAAAAATCATTTTTTTATTACTGATAATTAATGTAATAAAACAAATTGATAAAATATATGTATGTGTAGAAGTTATTTTCGTTGCTGCATAGAAGAATAGCAAAAACATATTAGGCACCCGAACTGGACTCGGGCTTGCAAAAATTTGCCAGTAATCCATACTCAAGTCCTACTCGGGTCTATGCGTTAAATGGTTACATAATAAAAAAAATATTTAAAAATTATTAAATATACATAAATATTATATATAAATAAAAATACCATTAAATAAATAATACAATAATACAATAAATCATTCAGATATTAAAATAAAACTAAAATATAAAAATATAAAAACTATATTAAGGTTTATATAATATTCTTGTAAATCTTTTAGAATTTGTTCATAAACTGTAAAACCACAATTGCAAAAAATTAAAAACAAATAAAAATATATTTATTTAAGCTGGAAATATTTGTATTAGTTTCAAATTATATTGCAATTAAATCTCTGACCTCCCAGAAACAATCACTTCGTAATTTTTAAATTGGAGAGACTTGTCGCCATTTCTGCAAGTAACAGATTCAAACGTCAAGTAATAGTAATAAAAAAATTAAAAGAGTTGCAATAAAAAAAGGAAAAGAAACACATAATAAACAACACCAATAAGAACGAATATAAAAAAATAATATTAATAATAATAAAAATAAAAAAATCAGAAAATATATGTAAAAAATTTTCCTTGATTTTATTTCATGTTAAAAGAGAACACAAAATAATTGTTGTTATTATATTTATAAATTAAAAACGTATTAAAATATTTTTGATTCTTTCGGTCTTTGAGAAACTCAAATCGACGAGAAAGAAAATAACAAATTATCATTCCATTACGGGATCCCAATAAATCATCATTGTAAAAAGTAATTTATATTGGAAATTGAAACGTGAAGCTGGAAAGGAATATTTTTTCCAGCCTACGCTCCTGCGAGATGGGAAGTGTGTTGAAATCGATTCGAAGAGGGAAACAAACAAATAGGAAAAGGAAAATTTCTATGGACAATGCAGCAGAAATAGTTCTTGCCATTACCTGATAGTATGCATTATATATTGTTATCTTTCATTACTGAATGATTATTAAAAGAAGAATGAATCAGAATCATCACAAACGATAGAAGTGTGTCGAGTCAGAATTATTTAATGATAGAAAAGATGTAAGAAGAGAATTTATGTCATTTTATTGAAGGATAAAAATAGTTTAGCTTTTTGAAAAATTCATTATATTTTATAGTAGAAATGTATAAATCAACGCTTGTTGAGACTCAATCCACTCTCCGCAGTATGTTTACTATTACCGAGTTTGGATTTTCAAATAAATAATCTGTCGCTTTTCATTTTAGATAGCGGGTCAATTATAAGCGTCGGCGCGATTGCCGCTATAGTTTTGGTAGTCGTTGCCACGGCCATCGGATCTTCGACTTGGGCTTATAAGGTTTATCGAAATAAAAAATCTCGAAAACTTAGCGTTAAACAAGCTCAAGATAGTTTATTAAATAGTTTCATTGACGATTCCGATGCTGGATCTTTAAGACGAATTGTAGAATCGAATGGCCGAGGTTTACCAGGTTCTCAATATGGCTCGTTGCAAGGAAAAGATGATCGAATCTCTCCGACAGAAAGTAAATCCGTTCCATCTAAACATTTAGCATCGCCAATAGCTGAAGATGATCAAACCAATGCGTTATGGGAAGGAAATTTAGGATCTTTGGAATTTTCCGCTAGTTACGACAGTCAAAAGCAAATATTGTCAGTTTCGATTTTAAGATGCAGTGATTTACCATCGAAGGATACACAACTTGGAACGTCTGATCCTTACGTCAAGCTACAATTACTTCCTGAAAAACGGCAAAGAGTAAAAACGCAAATTCAACGAAAAACTCTTAATCCAGTTTTCGGGGAAACTTTTACGTTCACGGGTTTTACATTGAATCAAATCAAATCTACAAGTTTACATTTTGTTATTCTCAGTTTTGATAGATTTTCACGGGACGACATAATTGGTGAAGTGGTCTGTCCTTTGATTGATCTGGATTTAAACATTTCTTCGGAAATTGTCCTAAATAAAGAAATCCAACCTCGAAGATTCAAGGTAAGACAAGTTTCTGAATTAAAAATAAGTACATTTATATTAATTGTTTACTTTTATTTAAAGATTTGTGGCAAAACATAAAAAATATAAGGAAAATCAACGAACACTTATTATTCATATTTAATTAATTTTATTAAACAGGAAAACATTTTGTAATCTTTTGTTTTACGTTGACGAGAAACAGTGTTCCTTGAAACAGCGTTACCGTGGTTGTAAATTTTCTGTGGATTTACTTTTGTACTTTTTGTTTTTTTCGATACTTCATCATTTATTATACTTTCATCATTTGTTTTGATCTTATATAATGTAATTTATTAGAGGCACATACTTTGTAATGAATCCACACTAACAAAACTAAGATGTCCGAAGTATACCGCCCTAGTAAAAGAATTCAACCACCTTTTTTAGAGTTTTAGCATTGAATAAATATTTTCTATGAAGTATCAGAAAGTAGAACGATGAAATATTAATTTATTTTCATGAATTCGATAATATATAATAGCACAGGAGATCAATATTTTGTTGAGTTATTAAAAATATTATGCACAAATTCCATTGAGGTTGAGGTCAACTCTTTCTGTAAATAATGACTCATAGCACCGAGCGTCGTATTAAAGTGCTTTCTCTTTACTCTCTTCTCTATATGATTGAGAAAAATATTTTTTTTATTTATATTTTGTTATATTCAAACAATTAGACTTGTACTATTTTCATATAATATACCTAGGTATTCGGATACTTCGACGAGGGCAATATCCAATATGCATTATAATTATTTTTAAAAAGTAAATTAATTCGAAAAGAAAGAAGCTTTTTGACTGTCAATTAATCAAATTGAATTATGATTCTTTTATTACCAAAACGTTGGGTCTTGTTGGGATTTGTTCTACTTTTGTTTCTCAGGTCACACTTATCTACCTCGTTCTAATCTTTCAAGTTACATTAAGGAGATGAATTTAAACATTTTCTGTAAATAAGTTTAGAATAAAACGTTTCACCAACACAACTCAAAATCAAGAATACAAGAAATGCTTTTAGAATTTTCTTTTAGGAAACAAAAAATGTTTTTCCCGATATTTTATGAATAAATTATAAGTTAATATGAGCAGAATGTTATGAATAAAAGATAATAAGATAATGTGATATTGATAATGTGATAGCAAATATTGGAAAACGAGATGTCCACTTTTATAAGAATGGACTGTTTTATGTCCTTAATTGGTCTGTAGTTACTAATTAAGAATATTTTTAAAACAATAAAGATTTTTTAATACTAGAAAATGATGGAAAAGAGTGGAATACCCGATTACAGAAAATAAATATTTTTTCGAAAATCTCTAATGAAAAAGATATAACTAAACGAACTATTATGAATAAGCAGTTCAAAGATGTATTTATTACGAAAAAAATACTGAAAATTCATAAAGTTAGGACAAACATAAAAAATAGAAATCTGAATGTAATTCGTTTTCTATTTTATTTATTAACATGTGATAATTAAATTTGTTTTTTTTGCAAAAATTAATGATAACAATTAATCATTTAGGTATTAAATTTTGGATGTGGGATAAATAATTTTACAAATTTAACCAATTTGTGACATATAGGAAGTGAGCCAATATAAGCATGGTTAAAATCAAGGTTGCGGAGTCGGAGTTTAGGGGTTTTTGAGGAAGTCGGAGTCGGAGTTGGATTTGGATTCGGATTCGGAGTCGTAATCTAAATCGGAGTCGTGAAACTCGACTCCAACCAAATTAATAACAAATATTATAAATTTACCTAAAAAGGAGTCGGAGTCGGAGTCGGAGTGGGACAATTTTAGTGTGACTCCGCCGCCCTGGTTAAAATAGTGTTTAGTCCGGTCCTGGTGTATAATAATATGCGCTATTCTCGGTTACAAAGTATTGCTATAAAAATATTTTTAATTAAAACATTAATTAAAGCAATTTATTTAAAAAACAATTTCATTTTACATTCACTTATTAAACAAATTTGTCTCAGATTTAACCCAAGCAAATAATTTATGACTATTTTTTAGAAAACTTAACACATTTATTTTTTTTCAAAATGAATTGCAAAAATTTGATATTCTTTATGGCAATTTCGTAGATAAATTCGATCGTATCCGATTTAGGTTAAAAATAAATTATTTTTCAGATTCAAAAAAAATTTTACTTACACTTTTTTTCATATTTTTGTAATATTTTTATAATCTTGTAAATCAAATTAAAAATATAATGCAAATAAAAAAACGTAGAACAAATTAAATTTATTTTTGTTTATTAATTTTGACGGTTAAATCGTTCAGAACAAATGAGTTTTAAAAAGAAAGTTCTAAATCTCAGTAATCGATTATCAAATCAATATGTTATTACATCCTTTAACCCATTAAGTACCAACTTAGAAAAATCAAGAAAAAAGTATATTTTTAGTCAGAAGATTTTATTTCGAGTAAAATAACTGTTTCATTTAAGAGAAATAAAAAATCAAAATGTTAGCAACAAAAATTTTAGTTTATCCGGCTTAAACGTAAATAGTAATGAAATTATTTAAAAATAAAAGCTGTATAAATAGATAAAAACATTTTTTCGTAATATCCTATAAACAGGACGCTGGGCTCTAATGGCTTAAACACTTCATATAAAGTAGTAATATTGCAGGATATTGAAAAAATTGTAGAGGAAATTAAGTCTAAAAACTTTAAAATTGGGTGACTTATTTGAAGCATTACGTATAAGACTTTTGGGTCATAAAAGAAAGTCAGAAGTGAACTCTGGTTGAAAATTCTTTGATAGAAAGAAAACTGTATTTAAAAGGGAGATTTTTAATTCATTCAAATTTATGTTGGCAAATTTTTTTCTATGAGTGTTTTTGGCAGTTTTATTAAGGTCATTTTAAAATTCTTTTTTTAATTTTTTGTTTATACATTAAAAACCTTTTTAGATTCTTATGTTGTTAACCAACATGTTTCCAAAGTATCTCATTAAGTTGACAAAGAAAAAGAGATTCAATAATTAAACATCAAGTTCAATAGTCCTAGAACTGCAACTCTCAAAGGATATTTTAATCTGTTGTTGAAAATGACGTATAAGTAAAAAGAGGACAAAAGAAAAAAATACGTAAAGCTGTTTTACTTTGGATGAAATGTGAAGTGGAGAAAATATTTTTTTCTATTTGTAAGTAACGAATAAATGCAAATTCGATTTCCTTAAAAAATCTTCAAGAAACATGAAACAATAAATTCTAGTTTCAGTATCAGAGAAAAATCTTTTAGAAAATTTAGAAATGTGGGGTATTAAATACCCTGTCCCAGAGTGTACAACTTAATTCGTACTGTAGTGACCCAGTCACTAACAGATATATAAATTATATATATGAATTATATATAATGTAAATTATATATATAAAATTCGATTAAAAATAAAAAATCAATGAAAATTGTAGATATTAAAAATTGAAATATTCAACATTATAATTACCTACCAATTTTCTTCAAGGACTATTATTTATCAAATAATCGGACGGGGACAATATTTTGTTTTGGTCTTACCAAAAATATATGTCATTCCTATCAACGACTAATATTTTCCATCGTGATTTTATATATTCAAAAGAATCAACGACATATTTTGTTTCAATTTACGTTCAAAAATTCTATTGCTTTTTCTCCAAGAAAATCTTCCGAATTTCCTTTACTAGCTAGCCAATTATGTTTCCGATCGAATATTTTATAGAAGACATTTATTCCCGTTATCATTCCTGAAACTTTCCAGCAAATTATTGTCCGTCAAATTATTTGTCGAAACTTTTTCCTCTCGTCACCATGTCAAAAGGATTTCTATTTGTTAATTATATTTATCGTTAATTTAAAAAATTTTTTTATAGTTTTATTTATTCACGTTAAAAAGGCTCATTCAACTTTAATTTGTTCAATTAGCTCGTTTACACGTACTTCACAACTGCATGGTCGATAACGAAAATACTATTTAATCACTATTTACGTACATTTTTTAATAATTTGTCTATGGCCGTTAAATTATCCAAATTAATAGACAAAAAATTTAAATTTTAGTTTCAATTGACTTAGAAATTTGTGCTTCTAATAAATTGATTTATAATTATCATTAAATTAATTTTTAATTCATTATTTTCACATGATAAAAAATTTGGAAAATATTTACAAAGAATCATTAAAAGTTTGGCTTTAATATATTTTGATTTATCGAAGAAAATTTATTTATTGACAGTTTAATTATTTAAATAATTAAAAATAATTTATTTTTAATAAGTTTTAAATTTTTTATATTTTAATTTTTAAAAATTTTTTTACGAAATTAAATGTCTTTGAAAAATATAGACGAAATTCAAAAAATATTTCGATATTAATTTACAAATTTCTCTTAGGGAGGAGAGAGTTTTGTTATTTGTTACGAAATGTCCGATTGACGTTAAGATTTTGGATTTTTGAGGAGTGAGGCTTCTAAAATGTATAAATGCAGTGCCTAAACAATTTAAATGTAATAGGTGAATAACCTAACAAATATATTTCGGTCTTAAAAATTTAAAAATACATAAAACTAAAATAAACACCCTATAAATATGAAAAAGTTTTAGAATATTGAATGTACAATAATCGTATTTAAGATGTGTTTTAGATTGTCTCAAACAAGAGAATCATTATGCCTCCAGGTCTTTCCTATAACGAGGGAGATAATACAAACTTGGTAAAAGTCATCAAAATTTGGGTGTTCACTACTTTTGTTACATGGTAACATAAATGCTTTTTTCCTTTTACGATTTTTTTCCTTTTTTTTAAATAAAAATGATGGTTTAGTACTTCACAATCGAACCCAACACAAGGATATTTAAACTCGTTCAAAATTTATTATTCTCCAGTTTAATCGCTCTAATGAGAATAGGGAAAATATTCGAAGAATAAGAAATATTATGAAAAAAACAAAAAACTATTGTTAGGGTTCTGAAAAAATACATGTGAACACTTTTGAGAAAAGTTTATATAGGAAATTTTTAAATAATTCTTTTAGTAAAATTAGTAACTTCAAATAAAATAATATTTAGTCTAACAAAACTT
>MQRK01199316.1:416-12487 GCA_001938485.1 Girardia tigrina
TATATATATATATATATATATAATTCCAATAAAGTATTTCACTAAAATATTATATAATCCGGGAACCGATTAATTCGGTTCTCATCTGATACAATAAAAAAATGGAATTTGAGATACAACCTTCTCGAGATACGAACCACTGATAAGAACGAATTACATTCGGTAATTGAGATATTGCTGTATAATAACTATAATGTAATAGGAAATTTAAAAGATTAATAGAAAATTTCAATAAATATTATGAATATTAGATAACAAAACATTCTAAAAAGTTATTATTTGATGTGTAAAGAACTGAAATCGATTCAATCATCACAATATTTACTGTTTCCATAATACTATTTTAATGTATTTTTAAATGTCTATTTTTCAAACATTATTATAAAAATTAGTGAACAAATTATACTAAGATTCAATACATTTACATTTTACTAAAATCTGAGTTATTTCAATAAGAAAAGTAATAATTGTCTTTTAACAGCGAAAGAAGCAAGAAAGATCATTAATACTGATAAAGTTACACCTATATTATTAATTTTATTCATATTAAAGTAATTAATTTATAATTATATCTTTTAATTATT
This sequence comes from Girardia tigrina, assembly GCA_001938485.1. NCBI lineage: Eukaryota > Metazoa > Platyhelminthes > Tricladida > Dugesiidae > Girardia > Girardia tigrina. Next base: position 1,001 of record MQRK01199316.1, read on the forward strand.
TTCTTCAAACTAACACCTAAGTTTGTTTTTAGAAGAAAAATATGTTAGCTTAACAAAATGTCTTCCAAAATACACATTTTCAAGACGATCTTTAGAAATTTATAAAAAGTTAAAATGTATTAAGAGGGTTAATAATAATAGTATATAATAAAAATAATATAATATCATCAATATTCGGTGTCTGGCCATAATGTCCTTGACAGAAATCTCTTAACAAATGTCTAGAAATGCCCACAGTCAGGGAAAAATTCCCGTTAATTGATCTGAATCATCAAACAAATTGCTTATCAGCATTTTTTGTACCAATCTGTCCTTTTATGTGACCTTTTATTCTTTTTCATCTTATCAATCTGACATTATTTGATTTTTGCCGACCAAATATTGTTGTATTTTACTTAAAAGAAAAGGAAATAAAATAAATTTTTTATGCAAAAATAATTTTAAATTACAAAACAATGTTTTTAAAATAAATAAAAAAGATTTTTTGAAAATAAAAAAAAAGATTTTATAATTTGGAATACCATTATTACATATTAGGGATGTATCAAATTGCAAACACATTCTGTCAAAGCTGAAAAATCGATCATAAATAAAAATGTTAAAATGTATGTACATTTCTACAATAAATGACGAGGAAGTTTGACCAGATGATGGGAATAGAAATGTCCTGAAACGCGTTGTCTAATTTTAAATTCATCTATATAATTCATAAATGACTTAATTAGAGATTTTTTGGAAAATATTATTTTTAAGAACACCAATATGGTTTTTCACACATTTATTTTCATAACAATTTAAATTTTCTTTGGGACCTCGGCCAAGTTCTCATAATTTGACATCTCACTAAATTGATAACTTTTTATCAATGTCTCGGTAATAAACAATTATTCGAACAAATTTTCATTTTAAATCATTTTCAGATTTTATTTTTATAAATTCTTCTTTTATAATTTTGTTAATAATTTGATCTAAAAATTAATTTAATTTTAAAATGATTTTATTTAACGAAAAACATTTATATATTGAATTTAAAAATAAGTTTAAAATTATTTACTTTAATGAAATTATTTAATATTCAAATTTTAAACGATTTAATATTTTGAAAGTTTTTTTTTAATATCTTATGTTGAAATTAAAAATGCAAACTATGCCCAAATAACTATTCATCGCGAACATCCAAAATACCAATTTTCCATCTGGATGGGAGAAGCACATTTCCAAATACTAAACTTAACATACCAAATTTAAAATATTCCTCACAATTATCATATGACATGTTTCGATGTTTTTGTACATCACAATCATCTATCTTAAATTCTTCAAATTAATTCAAAGGATGTGGTCATGTTTAAGTTACATACTTTTTATACCGAGTATTCTTAAAGATCTCTGTGCGAGGATCTATGAAAAAGAAGTTAAACTATCATTTAATCAACCAGAAATTATCACACGATGCTGAAATTTTTATTTGTAAAACGTTTTATTTAGTTTCCTACACCTTTCAGCAATTGTTTACTTAGTGATTATTAAATAAAAAATTTATTTTAACCAAATATAAACAATCACAATTATTTATTTATAATAAATAAAAAAATCAGTTTAATTTTTAATCAGTATTATTAAATAAAGGATACTTGATAAGTCAATACGTTTTGTTATAATAAGTACATTTTATTACTTTTGTAAAATAAGAAATTTTCTCCATATATTTCTTAAGTAGAGAGTCGAATTAAGACTATCGAAGGACCCTTCTCAGTGTTTGTACTCGAAAAAAAATCTTTTTACGAAATATTTTTAATTAATGAAAAAATTAATAGTTTAAACATTTAAAACAGCTTTACACCTGGGTATACTCTAAGCTTACCTTACTCCGAGGGTTTTAAACACCTAAATAATTCGATCTTGAAATCAACAAATAATATTTGAAAATAAAAATTATATCTCAATCATTTAAAGTTGAGAAAAAATGTTTTGCAATAAATCACATGCTCCTTTAGGTTTGTGTTCGGACATTGTTTATCAATACACATGTAATGGGTACAATGCCATATACATCGGAGAGACTACCCGTCATCCCTACAAACGAGTCCAAGAACACAGTCAAAGAGGGGGAAAGAGTAATATTACTGAGCATAAAATAACTGTAACTGTAATATGAGCATAAATTATTTTAAGATTTTGTGCAAGCATTTTAAAAATTAATAGGAGGGAGTGTCATGTGAAGCATTGTTGATAAGATCATGTGATCCACAAATCAATGTTCAAACAGTATTCTCAACTAATTTGTTAAGAGTTTTCGATTAGACTTACGCAAGTGATTACATAATCATTCATTTCTTATATAAAAGCAATAAAAAAGAACATAATTAATGATGACGGTTAAACCGTCGAAATATATTATCAAGAAATAAATTTTAAATGGCGTTTATTTGTTTTTACTAAAAAATTGCCATCTTTTTTCAAGTTTATTTGTAAATATTTTTTTATTTTTTCTTTTATCAATTTTGATCTAAAATGGAGATTATAATGATTAAAAAAATTATTATTGTGATGATTTGATCTTTTTGTTTTTATTTATAATTAATTGCATAAAACTAGATTTTGCTATAATTTTATACAGTTTATTTGTGAATATCACATTAAAAGATTTTAGTTAAGCCTTTTCACTCAAATTTTTATTGTTTGCTGCCAATGTTCTGTTATGCTTCATTGTGTTCTGGTCGATTGGATCGCGTTATGATTCTGCATTGCAACATCATCGGTGCTGCGATAGTGATGGTTTCGTGATGCGCGTTACAACGACTTGCGGAGTACTATCGACTGATTTTTGAATTAAAATACAATATCAGTTACTGGTAGACAAAATTGTCAGTGATGAGCTTGGGTGAGGTTATGAATAGGAGGGGTGTAGCTGTTTTACTTAATAAGTTATAATACGGATTCAAAAAAAAACAATTTTATTAAATTGTCACTTTAATGTCAATATTTAAAAATTTGAACATTAATATTATTAATTAAGTAAAATTTATATTTTTACTAACATCAATAATCTTTAAGACATTAAATACTCAGAAATTCTTTTCTTATCTCATACCGAGAAAGACATTCTTGAGTTTTAGAGAATGAATAAATAATGATTTATAAACTTTAATATAATTTTAATGAAATTTATTTGGCATTAATAAAATTTAGTTGAGATCAATGTCGAAGATCGGAGAGTGCAATTGCAGATATGTGATACTGGTGGAGGTGTAAGTTTTTGTTATGAAATTCTTCAACCCATAGAATAATAATAATTATATATTATTAAAATTTTAGTCTTGTCACTTTGTATACTATTTATATTTATAATAATTATTTCCAATTTATTCATATTTCAATGCCCTTTTATTAACAAGCGTCAATGGAAAAGTAGTTATTATTGATTGCAAAGGACACAGAATTGTCGACGAAGGATGATTCAGTGATGAGTGTGTGTGTGAGTCTGTGTGTCACTAACAGATTTCCTCTTCCAGAATCCCAATCAAATATTTGATTTGTTCCTCTGATTTTTTTTTCATAATAATAAAAACCATATTATTATCAATAGAGAGAAACATTATATTTGAATGGGGACTTTTTTCATTAAATTGGATTTTATTATTAAAACTTATGTTTTGTAACGAGCATAAAATATATTTGAGTAAATAATTGCCAGCGGACTCTCTCGTTCCCAGGATTTGTGCGTGAGACATCTCTACAAACACGAATTCTCTGTAGAGAATTTAAATTCCTATCAAATCTATTATAGTTCTCCTAAGAAATAGAATTTCTCTAGCATAAATTAAATTTACTATTTTTAAAAAAAAGCAAACTTTTGAGATTTTTTTATTAAATTAATTTTATAAGAAGTTAAAATTTTTTTAATTAAATTAATCATTCGTTTTTTTTGTGATTTAATTTTGATGATATGTAGAATGTTTCTCTATCTTAAAAAAATGATTTGAAGTAGAAAAAAAATAATTCTTATATATTTTTTAGGATAATTAAATAATTTCGAAATATTCAAATTAAATCTTATATTATTGTAGATTAATTATTAATAGAATATTAGTGTGGGATTTTTATTCATTTTTTTAAAATAATTAAAAAAACAATAATTAATTGCAAAAAAAATATTTTTTTCAATTTCCCATTTTTTTAAGAATAGTAAGGATTTTTGTTCATGAAATCATAATAATAATAAAATAATATTATAATTTGGAAATTAATTAAATAAATAAATTATTAATATTTTTTTAAAATATGTGACATAAATCGACTCGGATAATCTTTTAAACAAGGATGATATAATAATTTTAATAAATTTAGTGTACTCAAATAACAAAAGTCATTTCCTGACTCCTTTCGTTTCATTTGGAACTTTGCCAAACATTTCTAACTCAATAGAAATTGATAAACAAAAATTATATTACATTGAAAAATACTAGAAAAAAGATTTAATAATTAAAATGTCAGTTTTAATTAAAAAGATTTTTTTTATTATATGACAATTTAAAATCTAATTAAGACTGTGATTTAATATTTAATTTTAATTTGATTTTTTAATTTGAAGTTGTCTAAATTAGAACTAATTTTATTTTTGATTATTATCGTGTATTCTGTTGTACATTAAAAACCGAATTTTAATTGCAAAAACTGGTGCGAGATATAATATTGATTAAAATTTATGAATATGTTAAACATATCATAAAACATTTTCAGGTATTAAAATTCTTAAGCTCTTTTATAAATTACACATTTAGAGATTTCTAAATAAATTTTTGGACTTACCTTTCATGATATAAATGAAATTAACGATGCCGAGATTACAAAACTTGCACCAGAATCAGCTGAAATATAATCAAAAAACCATAGTTAAAGAGATAATTCTTTACTAATATTCAAAATTTTCATAGAATTAAATGTGTTTTTTCGATATTCATACTCACCTAATATGAGAAACACATTTGTCATCAAACTATATGTTCCATCAAAATTGATTTTGAGGACGTGATTCAACTAAAGAATCAATGTTTTCTCATTCGAAAATCAAATATCTGTTTCAATTTCCTAATTCTGAATTAGCCAGCAAAAAATATTCAAAAGGATGTAAAGAAGATGTAAAGTGAGTAACTCAATAGATTAGCGATTTAATGTCTACCCCTGGACTGTGTTTTAGGCATTTGTGGTGCGCTAGTTAACTTGGCGGATGTCATTAATTCTTTTTAAATATCCATTTTACTGATTGTGGATTATTTTAAGAGGGTACGCGACTTTTTAGCGCCGGATGTTGTGGCATCGCTCAAATGACGCTGCAATAACGCTTGCCTACGTCACAAATGAGATGAAGATAGTCCTGTGAGTTCATAGCAGCACCCTATCAAGAAATTTAATGGTAATTACACCTCAAATGTCCCAGAAGACAGGAGCCTTAACTCTATTCGATGAGATGTACCAATGCGAAGCTTGTGTGGCGCTGATTCTGATGCAGTTCACCACTGTGCAGAATGTCTCTTGCTATCAGGAACTGAGAGGCTGATGGGTGTCTCGTTTTTAGTTATTATATTCTCCTGGAAAATGTAGCTCTACTGATCTTAGAGCAGGAAATTGGATTGGCAGCACACGAGGCGAATGACATCCATTTCATCAAATATGAACTTCGGCTCGAAGCGTGAATGCCAAGTTCCTTCAGGATAGCCAGAGTGCAAAAAGAGCCGATGTTTTTGCATTCATAAAAGACAATTTTAAGCAAGGAATTACGCTTGTAGTCTAAAATTTTGGATGGCCTTACAATTCTTTCTTCGTCGAAAACTGATTGCCAGCCATGACAGAAGTTGCGAATCCAATTGTAAATTGTTGCTCGAGATAGACGTCCTTTGTAGATCTTTGTAGACGTTCTGCAGCTGCTCGATAATATCTTGGCTAGCTGGGCCTTTCAGTACAAGGAATTCGAAGCTATTTCTGTGCTCAACGCTCGATGTCATGATGCGCATAAATAATGTAATTACCTCTGCCCCACTCACAACTTTAAGAGCAAAAACAAGCCAATGACAGATATAAAGCCACAAATAGTACAACTATTTATAGACACAACGTCAATTTTGCAATCAAAATATTTTTACCCGAGTCTAACGCACTACATAAATTATAGGGTATTCATCCCGCGATTCCGGATATATTTTCTGGATTATAATCCCTGGATAAGACTATCGGTGATGATTTTCTTTAAATAATTGTAATCACTTTCTTACTTGTGTGCCTTAACATAAAACATGCTTTTGAAATATCTCTTAAGATTGTATTTTTACCTTGTTTAACATATTTACGTTTTATACGGTGTAATACAGTGAATTATAATTTAAAATTATTAAAATTGTTATCACATTTGAAATAGAATTGTTATTATTTGAAATATTGTAATAAAGTAGTAGTAAATAAATTTTTTTTTATATCCATGCTTTATGTGAACAGAAATCTGCTGAATTAAACGTTTTTTGCAATTTTTTTTTGATTTACTAGTTTTATCAAAATGAGTAAGTATACAAAGTTTGGAGAAAATTGATTGAGTTCACAGACTTCGAAAATACGTTTCTAAATTCCATGGATACATAGATAAAAAGCAAGCTAATATAAAGCATGGAAAAATAAGGTTAAATTTGCATTAAAATTATTATTACAAAAACGGAAAGTTGACGGCTTTTTTGAAGAAATTCTAAGTAACTCCGAAGATAATAGTTGCATGAGTACGAGAATAAATTACAAGAGACATAGTTGTATTGGAACACATCGAAAAAAATAGAAAAAAATTGAAAATGTCATAGCGAAAGTAAGGAAGGTAGCAGAAGTCTTTCACCGAAGTCCTGTGAAGAATGACAGCCTCCAAATGTCTGTTCAAGATGAAAAAGATCCAAAAAGAGCTATGTGTTGTGATTGACGTTTAAACGCGATGGAACTCTTTGTATGTCATGCTGCACCGCTTCTTATTAAAACTCTTCAGAAAGCATTAATCTGTCTCGAAGTGAATATTACATTTAGAGTCGGATGAAATTATCATTGACGGCAGGGACGTGCATACGATTTCGTTCTGGGGGGCATGATACAAATTTACGTGAACAACTTGCTTTGGAATAGGTGAGAACAATGGCTCTAAGTGGGTACGAAGGTGTGGGTATTTTTAGCACTCTGTTTTTATAATAATAATAATGTGAGTTCTTATATAGCGCTAAATCCCAAGTGAAGTCGGCTCAAAGCGCTCTACAGTCACGTCAATACGTTCATGTGTTATATTTTTAGCAGCATGTACTTGCCATGAAGGTTTTTTGTCTAATTGCTATCCGAATTTCGTGCTTTTGCAAGGCTGAAGAGAGTTGTTACAGAGTCCCAGTTGTTGCTAGTGCGCATGTGAGACCAATAACAAAATCTGAGTTTCTAAAGCTATTCTTGAGTACTTCAGCTAGAGTATTTCTAGCATCGGATAGCAAACATAATGTTTTGTAAATTTGAATTATATGCACACGAATATGTAGTGCTTCATGGAGCTCAACACAATGACTTTCACACAATCTAAGAATTCCTTTTGTTGAGGAAGTTGGATCGTTTTCGATTAACACCTCTTTCAGTTTGCCAGTTCGTAAGGGAGATGAAGAAAAAAACCGATAACCTCTGATACTACGCCTAGCATGTTCTTTATCACTGGAATGTTACTTCCCCAATCGATTGCTTTGACTTTTTCGAAAAAAAAGCATGGATTTTACGATACTCAGATGTACGCTTCTTCATTTGAAAATTCCACAAAAAAACCTAAGAATTGTAATTAATTAAAACACCGCTTTCAATTACTTATTTTATTATTAAACAATGTCAAAATTAATAATTAAATGCAAATTGAAATGCTATACGAATACGAATTTTATTACAAAATATATCATTTTAGTAATGTTAACATAGACTAAAAAAATATTTTTTGGAAGTCTCTGGGGGGCACGTAAAATTAAATAATCACTTATTAAAATACAAAAATTTAAAAATTATCACCGTCTAATGATGATATAGTAAAAACATACTCACAATAAACCAAAACAAATCTAAAATTTACTCAAATTTTTCATTTTTTCTAAATTTTACTGGAATTGTTTATTTTTTTAAATTTATTTTACAAAGTTTAAAATTATATTAAAAATTTAGGTTTAAAAAAAATAAAACTGAGACTTTATTTTCCGAGACTTAATTGTCGTGCTTTCGTTTCCATATATCATAGTCAAACAAAAAAATAATTAAATGATTTATAATAATAAGAAAATATTATCCGCGTCCAAACGTCCCGGATGTCAAAATTAATAATTATATCCAAATTGAAATGCTATATGAATACGAATTTTATGACAAAAGATTCCATTTTAGTAATGCACATATAGGCTAAAAAAATATTTTTTGGAAGTCTCTGGGGAGGCACGGCCCCCCTTATGCACGCTACTGATTTGGGGTAAAGTATCTCCAAAGGAACTTACTATCGTTGAAAAGCTGACGGATGTGCTGAAAAAGTGTCATCATTTATTGAATTCTTTTGTTGATGGCTATGTGAAAGTCGCTATCCAAAGAGAAATGGCTTTTCATCAATCAACTACTTAGCGTGGTAAAATACTGGAATCTCTTTAATTAAGCCTTAATGACCATTCCATCTATAACAATTGATGTAGAGTGAGCTTTCTCTACCAGTTGTCTTTTTATGACAAGGTTTCGTTCCAGACTTTGTGATGATATTCTTAGTAAACTCACCTTATTTAGATTTTATTTTCAATATGTGGATGACTGTATTAAGTTGTATTAAATATGTAATTTGCGGAACAAAGTTTTTCATTATTTGAAAATAAATGTATCACGTTTGTTTTATAATTTTCTAAAAATCAATACCGAAAATTCGGGATCCCGGGGTTGTAAAAACGACCGGTATTGAATTCCCGTGTAAATTAATATAAGTATTATAAAAATGGAATAAAAAATTAAATAAAATTTAAATAAATTAATTTGTCCATATCATAATGAGAGTCGGTTAAACTAAGTCTCTTGCAAAAAGAAACAGCATATTTGAAAAACACAAACAAACGTAGATTTAGACCACTATATCTTTTTAAAAAGTCATATTTTTGAGACAGAAACATTAGACTATTATTAGTGATGCTTGTATACTTCTCGCACAAGAATTTCTTAAATATTTTCAATCGGATTGAGGTCTGGTAAATCGCGGGCCAGTCCATGTAATTGATTTCGTGGTTGAGTATAAATGACTTGACCCATCAACTCACATTATTCGACACATTATTTTGTTGTGAAATGTATTGTATGGTTGGATTTTGAAGCAAAAACGCCAAGAGATAATTCTTGAGTACATTGATGAAATTATGGATCTTCATCTTGTGAAACGCGATTATCAGAGCGACTGATCCATCGACACCGAATGCAGTCCAAACCATAACTGAGCCTTTACAGTAATCTTTCGTACTAGAAACTTTTTCAGTAGAAAGCCGCGCCGTCGTTCCATCTAAACTCAACTTCTTATCAGAGAAGATCACCTAACCACGATAAATTATTAATATATTAAACTATCTAAGAAGACCCAAAACTGCTTTGCTTCAATCGAAGTAAGTTTTGTCAACGTCAGAAGCGCTTTTTTGTCAATAACCAAAGATGGAGCCTTGTTGAGCATTTCTCGATCGATGTGAGGGATTTTATGAACTGCTCTTCAAATAGTCGACTTCGATTCCCTGATTTATAGCTCCTCTTCAGACCTCATTGATTGATTTTCCGTAGATTTTGTTGACGATTCGACAATTTGTTCTTCATGAAAGTCTTGGTTTTGGCCCTAGCCTCTTTCTATGCAAAAAAACATTTTTCTTCTCATAATTTCGAATTTCAAAAGTTTGGTGACCCAGATTTCGTGCATTTATTTTGATTGGTTTCTCATCCAATCAACAGGCATCGCTTTGTCCCATTTTCAGAAAGTCCCTTAAAAGGCGCCATAATTTAAAAATTATACCTGAAAATTTTACATTCCATATAAAATAAAACAAAAAACGTAAATGGAAGAAAATAAATGTGGTAAATAAAGTGATTTCCCTAGACGGGCAAATTAATTTGAAACGGTCAGAAAATCTTATTATCTTGCAAAAGTTTTGTGAATAGACCTGTTGGTCTAAATCCACTTTTGTTTATGTTTTAAACATGCTCTTACGTTTAGCAAACTAGAGCCTAGTCTCTATCTTTTTTCTCTAAACGCTCATTTTGGTAGAGGGCAAATTAATTTGAAACGTACTGTAGTAGAATTTCAAAAATATATTTTTAAAAAATGTGGTCAAAAGAATTGGTGTCAAAACAAGGTCTACTTGCATTGTTGATTCGATGAATTTATTTATATACTTCTAAATTTTTTAACTGCTTATTTAAGACATAGAATCAACAATCATGTCTGGTACTAAGAAAACTTTGATACTTGATCGAATATTCACTGCTTTTCACAATACATTCGGTATATTAGAGCTCTTATTTGTCTTTTAATTTTGATATCGAGTCAATTTTGTATGAGATTATCTAACAATTTATCTAAAAAGGGGCGTTATTGTTGATTACGATGAGATTCTAATTTATTGCTTTTTTTGTGTATTTCGTGAATTACTTTCAGATTATTTTTAGAAGATCGTTTAAATCGAAATCGTTCTTTGATAATTGTTCATATTTTCACCGAACCTTTACTTTTTCAAACACATACAAAATACAGTATACCATTCTATACACAACTTGAAAAAGTAAAAAGAATGGTTTTTAATTTAAAAGGGAATTATTAAAGCACAGTTCAAATTTTAAATAATAATTTCCCCTTTTTATATTTTTTTTAATAAGTCGCCCTGCTAATTTCTCTTTAAATATAACTTTTATTTGTAAGACGCAGTAAAACTTGAAAATATAAATAATTAATTATAAAAAAAATTGGTAGAGTTTGGAAGGGAGGAAATACATCCAACTTTTCATGGTTTAATTATTATTTTAATCAGTTAATTTTTAATTTGAGTTTTTCTAATAAATGCAGATCTAAGCTAGTTACCGGAAATAGAATTTATCTGCAAATTTTAACAGTATTATTTCAGATATAATAAATTCCAAACAAAAGACAAACTCATCCTCGGTATTATTGAATAGTTTTAATTAATTAATAATTATCTCTTGCATCAGATTTAATTATATTTAGTTTTTTTTAATTTATTGGTTGTTAAGGAGGGTCAGTGAATAAATGAAATGAAAATATTATTAATAAAAAAAAATTTTTATAAAAACAACCACGTTTTTCAAGCATTACCAATGCACTAAAAAGAGGAAAATAATTTTTTTTCTAGACATGTGCGAAATTTTATACCTACCCAAAAACGTGGGGCGGATTTCTGAATTACTGCTATTAGTAACTGCTATTTCCTCTTT
>MQRK01199326.1:4730-14933 GCA_001938485.1 Girardia tigrina
ATATTATTTATGAAATATTAATTTAATTTTAAAATTGGTTGTTTAAATTTTAATAATTGATTAAATAATCCGACGTTTTAAAATATTTAAAATATCAATCTTCCATCTGGGTGGGAGAAGCACAATCCTAAAACAACATACAATAAGTACCATTCAAAAATATTCCTCACAATGCAAAAATTATTTTTTTTGATTAGTTCAGTGGATTTTAACCTTTTAGCTGGAGCGAAACTCCAAGGAAACATTCCTTTAGCTCGAGGAACCCGCGTGCAATAACTTAATTGCCTTATGCAAACACATCATTTATTCTTTAAAATGAATTACAAATATTTATGTTCAGAGTAGTGTACATGTTTGATGATGAAGTGAAAACAAAATTATACATGTTTGAATAGACTAAATTAATTCATCTTAAAATCTCAGTGGGAAATTTGAGACTGGTGTTTCTTGCACAACCCTTTAAGATTCGGTCGTATTTTTGACAGAAACACGAAATTCATCTTTCACAGACATCAGTTGTGCTCGTTTCTTGTGTTTAATGGTTGCCAGACATGGAAATCCGAATTCGCACAAATATAAGGTTGAAAATTGCACAAGAAGGCATAGCGCTTTCTGGGCAATGGCAGGATATTCCTTTTTAACCAACAACCGAAATACATATAGGTTAATTATACTAATTTTAATATATTGAAACAATAAATAATAATAATACAATAAATTTTTGAAATTAAATTTAACATGTTTATTTCTTTATTGTTCTAATTTAGAAATTTAGAAATCACGGAACCCCTGTAGTGTACTGCGGAACTCTGGTTGCAAACCACTATACTAGTTTAAATAAATTTTCACATAATCATTTATTGTCATCGAAAATGAGTAAGTGTGCAAAGTTCGGAGAAAATTGATTGACTAAAAAGCCTTCAAAATCAAGTTTCTAAATTCCATGGATATATATATATATATAATATGGAAAAAAAAGAAATATTTTTCTTCAACAAAAAACCCCATAAAAATTTGACTAAAAACAACAACGACTTTTTCTTTCAATTAAAATAATTTATTAATATAAAAATTATTTTTAATTTTTTTTCTAATCAAAAGATTTTATGTAGAAAATTTCAACTATTTTCATCACACAAAACAATTACCGCAATTGATTATATATAATTGTGGCATTAAAATTTATGAGTTTTTATTTAATTTAAGAAAGCATATGAAAGAGAAAGAAAAAGATTGTTTTTTTTCTTATTTAAGTCAGACGAAATTAGTAATAGTAAATAGGAAGTGTCAAAAGAGAACTTCTATGTGTAAACCCAAGACGTAATGATTTAATACATTTCCGCTTGTAATAAATTTTCATTCAATTTTAATTGTTTTTTCAGGGACACCTCTACCGCATATTCTCGTTGCGGAACAGATGAGTTAATTCATGCCACGGTCAATTGTATCGTTAATTATTCTTTATTACGTTGTGCTAAAAGCTTTAGTAATCGTTTCAATTACTTACTCTGATTGATTATCAAACATTTTCCGCGATTTATTAATCGACAACAAAAAAAAACAATGAAATTTTTCTTTGATTTTTAAATTAAATTTTAAAATTAAAAACATCAACAACAACAACAAATAAAAAGTCTCAATTAGAATGGAAAAAAAATCAAAAGAAATTATGGTAAATTCGTTGAGAATATATTTATTGTTTATTGTTGTAATATCTTCAAGAAGAAGAGCGAAAGAGACACTTTTCCGAATTTTTGCATATTATATTATAATAAATTAAATAAAAAAAATTTCAAGTAATACAAAAAAAATATTGAAAAATACAAGAAAATTTATTTTCATGAAATTTTATAAAAATAATAATTATTATTTTTACTACTAATTACTCATTATTATTTTTATTTTCTGTGAATTTGGATTTTCATCTCTGACAACCATCAAACACAAGAAACGAGCACAACTTCCGTCTATGGAGATGAAGTTCGTGTGGTCTGTCAAACACACGACCGAATCTTAGAGTGTTCTACAAGAAACACCAGTCTCAAATTTCCAACTGACTCTTAAGAAGAATTAATTTAGTCTATTCAAACATGTACAATACTCTGAACATAAATATTGGTATTTCATTTTAAAAAAAAATAATTATTATTATTTTTAAAACCGATCTTTGGAAAGTCTATCAAGAAAGTTAAAAGTGATTAAGAGTCATCAATATACCAAGAGTAACGTAGGACAGGCAGTATACATAAAAAATGAAGAAATTTATTCATTAACAGTAATTACTTTTATGAAAAACACCAAGTTCAAATAGTCTTCCAAATATGGCATCAAATACTAAACCTTTCTTAAAGGCATCGAAAGTATTTATAAATATTTAGTATCTTCATTTTTATTTGTTTACACTATTGTTGGATATTCAAATCCACTTCAACTTCGAGAGTTGAGTTAGCATTAAACAGAATTTTTTATTGAAATTTTTAACATTTTTAGTGTTTTCATATCTTAATTTAATACGATTAATACGCGAAAGACTATGGAAGAATATGAAGTACAACATGTGGCAGCGCAGTTGAAGCGCGGTTTTTGATTCCTCTCAATAATCCATCTACTGTGCACCTTAGATGTGAGGAGTGTCGCAGGTTCAATTAGGACAATTTCGTTTGTTTTATAATAATAATAATAATAATAATAACTAACGGATAACTCCCAATAGTATTAGTGATACTATTGGAATAGTATCATGAACTATCATTAAAAATTTGTAAAAATGTTACTAATAGGATACTATTAGTATTACTAAAATGTTATTGGAAAAAATGAGTCGTGGATTTTATTAGATCTAATGATACTTTTAGGAGTTATCCGTTATTATAAAAATAGAAAACATGTCAATTCAATTTTAGTTTTTAATCGTTCACATTTATTTTCATTTGAATTGTTCAGACCCACCTTGATCACCGATGTGGACCGGTCGCTACGTAGAATTCTAGCAGCCGTCACTCAGTTCCAGCCTTGCTACGCAGGGTCTCGAGATCGTCTCTACGCTTCATTCATCCACGTCCTGGCGTCTATCCTATTCTAAATACTGTTTCCCAGATAACAACGGTTCTGTGACGCACCGGCGTCTCTCGTAGCTCCGACAACGTTCTCTCCAGACAATACCCGTTCTCTTCTCCCACAGCTCCTGCTCTACTCTGCTTTTCGCTCCGTGGGGATTACCAATATTCACGGCTTACGGCTCTGAGGAGGACCAGTTTTCTTTCTCTTTTATTGCCTACCATAGGACTCTTCACGGGCACTCGGTGCGCCGCCCCTAAAATGTCCTTGATATTATCATCCTGGTTCTATTTTCCTTTGTCTCCAAGTTTCGGCGTACTGGCGTGAGAATTGAACGAAATCCCCTTGATGCGATGCTTGCATCGACTAAACAAACAAGAAATACAAATTGGAAAATCTATTAGTACCTATGGTGGCAAACAGTTTTTTTGAATGCGGTCTAGTTAGTTTTCGAAAAAAACTTATAAGATTAGATATTTGCCATTTTTAATTCAACATAAGTTGTCACATCGTTATGAAATTTGAAGCATCATAAATAAATTAATAACAACTTGGCTCAATAAAGTTATCTTCTTCGCCACACAATACATCTATATGATATGGACCCCTAACTCTGATAAAATTCAAACAGAACGAAATAGAAATAACCTTCAGATTCACGAGGCCGTTAACTAGTGTCGATTTATTTTTAAAATTTTACGATTTTTGTGCGGAGTTTCGGCAAGCTTACATAAACAAAACATGGATATATACATAGATAAAATTTATTTCATTTTATTTTTATAATTTCAGCCGATCTCGAACTTAAGAACATTTAGACAAGTCTTATTGGAATTTTTATTACAATCACATTTAGAGTCATTACAATTCTCAGAAGGTCTTTCATCGTTTGTCATCGTTCTAATTGGTTTTCTCATTTCTATTTTTAATCTTGATTATTCGAACAATTTTTCTAGGTTATTTTTTAAAATATTTAACTTCTAAAAAATATTAATTAAAAATAATTAATTTTACCATTTCTCAATAAATCCCAAAATAATAAAAATTACATCAAATTATTAAAAATACATTTCATTTAAATTTTACCAAAAAATATTAAACTTAATTTTAATTATTAAATTAAAATATATGAACTTATCAAATGATTATTTTAATTATGTTCGAATAGTCAATCATTTTAAATTTAATAAAAAAACCAATTTCCATCTGGGTGGGAGAATCACCATTCTAAGTTCAACATACATCATCATAACATTTACACATTCAAACAATTTAAAATATTCCTCATACTTATTACAGTCGAACCTGCTTTTGTGCGGTATATAAATAGGGACACATTGAATTTCACAGTAAAGTTAGATCAGTTTGAACTGTATTGGCATTTTTATTTTTGCTTTCACTGTGTATGTACATATTCCATCATTGCGATGGCACATCAGTTCTGAGGAGAATGTCTTGACTCTCAGGGAAAATGATCTTATTGAAATGATTGAAGACGAGACCGTTAATTATAGCGACATTATCAATAACGTAACCGACCACGAAGACGGACAAGAAGAACCGGAATCTATGACAGCGGATAAAACATATGCAGCGATGCAGCTTTGCAGCAAATTGGAAAAGCATTTTCTTAAATTTGATAACAATTCTCAAAGAAGTTTGAAATTCCAAAATGAGCTTCCATTGTGCATATCTGGCTATCGCGAGGTTTACAAACTGCTGACCAAACGATCGTCATTACAAAAACTTGTCACCGAAAACCTAGTAACAAGAAATTTAAAAACTGTAGAATCTTCAAGTGACGAAAGCGATTACGAACCCAGTTCATGACAAAAATATGCGCGTTTTGAACTAAGACAAAATTTTTTTATGTAATTTAATTATTTATTTTCTTTGGAAAGCACTTTATTGTTATTTCGGGAAGCTTTGTTAAATTTTCTAAATAAGACTTTTTTGCGGTCCCTCTATATTTATGATATTTCTGAATATTTTTGTGCGGTTTTTTTTCAGTGGTCCCTGTCTACCGCATAAAAACAGGTTTGACTTTAATGAAGGATACTATTACTGATTAAGGTTTGATGGAAATAATGCTGAGAATTCGGTACGTTAGGATATAGTATGTTTAACGGATCTCTAATAGATCAGATCAATCCTTTTAACAACAGCGCTTAAAGGATGTGAGGCCATGATACTTCTGTACTCTCTCGTCATTTTGAACTATACTATTTTGTCTTGCAAATAATTTTAGGAGAGGCTCAAAATCATGACTTAACTTTTAAAGAAGACCTCTCGTCATTAAATTAAAAATAAATTTTGAGTAGAAGCCCATCCAACCTATATTTTGATTAATTATAGAATTAATAACGGAAAAGATATTGGTAAAATGAAAATAAATAAATTAATTTAATTATTTATCAAACTTAGAAGTTCTGTCTTAATATATAAATAGTTATTATTAAAATAAGTGACAATTCATTAAAAAAACAATTATTATATTCAAATTTTAATAATGATACTGACTCGATAATAATGTATAATATTCACAATATTATTAATTTTATTTGTTTTAAATCAATTTAATTTCTATTGACAACGTTTTTTCCCCATAATTTATTTTTTTATATTTTTATTAATTACAATTAAATAAACAAATATGATAGAAATAAAATTTCAAAGATTAACTAAAATGAAGAAATTAAATTATATAAATATAAGTTTAATTAAAAAAACAATTAAATAGAAATTATAAAAAGGAAAAAGAAAAAAAACCGAGTCAGAAAATTTATGATTGTCGAGAGAGCGAATTTCGTCCAATCAGATCGCGAGTCCTCAACTAACGACAACCCTCTTTACTCGCGTAACCAATGAGAAGCGATCTGCACTTGCATTGAACTAATAAATTAAAAATAATTAACTAAATTAAATACTTTTCAATTTAATCATGACGAAAAGAAACGATTTTTCCGTCAATACCATTTTAGCAACAGAAGAAGATAAATCTTCACATTGTGATGATGTGGAAAGGACTTTAGAAAAAGGTAAATTCTGTGAAAATAAATAAAACAATCATTTACGTCTTTTGTGTTCCAGTGGAATCAAACAATTCTCCTTCTTTCAACAATCAATTTCATTTAAACTGGTTTCAAATGATACAAGAGAGAATAAGGTCGTTTTCAGGGTTGGGAAACGAGTTTCTGAGGAGGAAATCTATGAATGAAATATTTCTAAGAAATCAAGCAAAGTTAAATAATCAAAATAAATTACAGATGGAAAGTTACAGTGACTATAATTCCAAGTATACCTTAGACGACTTGTATAGACCCTCTCATTCTCGGATCTGTTCATCAATAGAAGAAGATATTGTAGACGATGACAGTAGTATTAACAAATACCACTTTTCCCATTCTCGTCGAAGAAGACGTGTGCTGTTTTCCAAGAGTCAAACGTTTCAACTTGAACAAAAGTTCCGGCAACAAAGATATCTGTCAGCTCCTGAACGAGAAATTCTCGCGTCTTGTTTAGGACTCACACCAACACAAGTAAAAATTTGGTTTCAAAACCACAGATACAAAATTAAACGAGCTAGACATCATTCGTTTCGTTTTGGGGGACCTAATGACGAAATTATTCAGAATGACAATATCCATTTAAATATGCACAGTGGAACGATTCACGATCAACCTGTGCTGGCTGCTTCCAGTAGCCTTCATGAAAATCCAAGAAAATCTGTTGAGTCTTTAATGGTAAATCAAAATTATTTTAACAGATTTCTAAATGGTGTTAATACGTTATATCGAAATCCGATTTCAAGTTCCGTTGACTCTTCCTTATCACTCTCATCGTCCAGCAGCTATAAGGGTTTGATATCCAATATTCTCACACCGTCTTACAATTAGATTTTGAAACAATTATTCGGGATTATTAACGAATGTATTTATATTTGTTGAATGATTAGACTTCGTGTACTTCATATTTATGATATTTCTTAACAATATTAGAAAGGCCTCTGATGAAATTATATAACAATCTTTTGGGTGATCTGTTTAATGTTTTCTTTACAATAAACCTGTAGCGAAGCGTTGTGTACATTTGTTTTGTTTTCAAAAAATTATCTTCTTCTACAGAACTTCTTTGATGTACGTTGATTTACAGAGTATCATTAAATAAACTAATTTACGTCATTATTCCTTTAATGTTAAGATACATCCTTCGCATAGAATTACTTATATATATTTGTGTAAGGCTCTATTGAAACTTTACCCAATTATTCAAAAGATTCCTGTCAAAAGCAGAGACAAAAATTAATATAAAAATATAATCTGGTGGGATAAAATCATGAAATAACAACCTTTAGATTTGTGTTGTCATTCTCTTACCGAAATTGTCAAATTTAGCGATTATTTCCTAAAAAATCAAAATCTCTCAAATTCATTTTTTATGTTCAAATTAGAAAGATTGGTATTTACGTATTAGGTTTGTAACGCTGTCGCAGTGAAAATTCTGCTAATGCGTCAATAAAGAGTTTTTGTTAACGCATATAAACCTTTTTGTTCGTACACGCACGAAATTATCTTAAATTATCAGTGGAAATTGAACAATGCTTGTTTGGTGGTATGTGTAGAGAAAGGTTACCAAACAAATAGTATAGTTATAGAAGGATTCCTACATGTTAAAATAAATTATAAATATAATTTAATTGATCCTGATATAGGAGGTTTATACACCAACAGTTGAGATAATGTAGGGCAGTGCCAAATGGAGGAACAAGAGACAAAGGGGGGCACCAGATATCATTTAGAATAATATTTATATGAGTTCATTTGGCGACAGCATCAGGTTAATGAAAATAGAAAATGTTTTGAATTTTAAGTGTTTTGATTTTAAATAAATAAAATTATTTGTAGTGGTGGCGTTAATACGTAAGTACCGAAAGATTGAAACTAAAAGAATACAGAGGTTTCTTTTCCAGTCAACCTATCCATATATAAATCACTACCTTAAGGCTCAGGCGACAAATCCATATTTTTAGTTTACTAAATTCTATTTGAATGTTTTAAAGTGTTTCTTATTTAACCAAAGAAATATAATTATTTCATTTTCTTTGAGAGTCAATTACATTAAGAACATTTAGATAAGTCTCGTTTGAATATTCATTGCAATTACATTTAGAGTCATTACAACTGTCAGAAAATCTTTCATCGTTTGTCATCGTTCTAATTGGTTTTCTTATTTCTCTTTTTAATCATGATTATTCAAACAATTTTTTAAGTCATTTTTTTAAGTATATTAATTAATATTAATGAGAAAAAACTGGAATTAAATAAAACAATTAACAAATAGGCCAACTGTATTTTGAATTATTAACAAAACTACCAAATTACCAATTTAAACATAAATAATTATATCACACTCTCCCTTGCCTTCAAGGCACAAATATAGACGTTGTCCGTGCACTGCAAGGTTCCGCTTTTCTTTATTGCCTTCACCCCAGCACAAACGTAGTCCGGTAGCTGGTCACTCTCGCAGTCGCCCCTTGCTCGGTCCCACGGCTGTTCGTCTTCATTGTCTGATCTGTCACTGAGATAGCCCGTGTTCGTCATTGAAGGGGCAATTTGCGGCTCTAAAAGTTTCTCCGCTCGCTTTGTCGTCCCGCCCTGGGGCACGCGCCTGATGTGCGACACGTGGTATGGTTTGCGCACCGAAAATGCTATTCGATTCCCATTTCTGACAGCAGTTTCTGAATTGCCGCTTCTCGATGTTTCGTGAAATTATCCAATAGAAGCTCTTGTGGTGGCCCGAACTCGTTGAGCACCGCTCTTAGAGCCGTAAAAAGATCTCCGTCGCATTCTGATGCAATTTTTCTCCAAATCGAGAACTGCCCTGGTCCGCAGTCGACCAGCGTCATGTATTTACCCTCTGAGGTGAGTGTCACGTCCATGGCAAGCCGCTGCCATGCCTTTTTGACGCCAAGCTCACCCTTCTCCCACCTGATCGGTGCTGGATCGATTGATGCGCACTGATGGCATCCTTTTACCACTTCTCGCACTTGCTTTTCGGTCACGCACCCTGGGTCCCACAGTTTCCTCGCCAGGAATGACATTCGTTTCACCCCGAAATGGTGGATTTCGTGGAATGTTTTTAGACCGTATGTCGGCCCCTGTTCCTCATCAACCGTCACTGCTGCGGCGTCAATTTTTTTCTTTTACTGCGGTAAGCCATTCGCTGGGAACTCGAATCAGACGGTCTGCCTGGTTTTCTGCTGAGCCAACCAGCCTCCTTTCAACGCTTGGCTGCTCCTCTTCGACTGTCTGCTTGATCGTACCGATGCGCCGCTTTACGAGAAGCTTGCTCATCCCACTGGATTTGATTGATCCATCGCTCGTTGTTGCATTCCTTAACCACCGGAATACGGTGGCAGAATCGGTTATGATTTCTACTTCTTTTAACCCCCAAGTGACTGCTGCTTTTATCGCCTCGTTGGTCGCCTACAGCTGTGCAAGATTGATGTGAGCGACATCGTCCTCATTGCGCATCCATGACGCATCTTCTAAAACTGCTCCCCCTATCTCTATAGAGATACCGGTTGCGATTGAACTCGCGTCACACCACACTCGGCCTCGATTGTGATTGGGTACTTCCCACCTTCTGTTCACTGGGTCTTCGTTTTTGAGTCGCTCCTCCAGCTTCTTTGCGATATCCACTGTTTGAGAATGTAAAAGGTAAAATTAAAAAAATTTTAAAGTTTGAGAATTTTTAGAAAATTTGTATTTTTTTTTGAATTAGTTTTTTTGTAAGCAAAAAGAAAATGTAATTAAATTGAAAAATTAGAGTTTGGAAAATTTTTGTATTGGTTGAATTCATGTTTGTGAAAAACAAAAAATATTATTGTTATAATTATGCTCGCGGTTCAACAGTCTCGTCCCAACCACCGCGACAGGCCATTCTTTTCAAGAAACTGCATGCCTGTCCCATCCAGCCGCAAACTGGAAAATGGCCCACCAGCTGTCCGACCCACGAGAACAATTTTGGTCGCGTCAGTCGATCCGGCAGTTCCGGAACATGGCCGTCTCTGCGCCATCGCAGCTCACCGCCAATCCTGCTTACAGCAAGTCCGAGCACTCTGCATTCGTCATTTTTTACCGGCGG
>MQRK01199330.1:6580-21456 GCA_001938485.1 Girardia tigrina
ATCCGGTCGTACTCTGAACTGTTGCATTTAGACAGAATTCTATCTTCGGAACAATTTGCCACCATGATCGTTTGTCTGTGTCTCCTCTGCTTGTTACTATCATGTCTCTCACTGTTCGAATAGTTCTTTATGCCAACCCGTTTGATTAATGTTGAAATGGGCTACTAAATCTTTGTTCGATTCCATATTTCCTGCACAAATCTTTACATTTTCCGCCAGTAAAACATTTTCCATTGTCTGTTAATATTGTTTTTGGCTTCCCATATCTATATATCTATTTTATCAACACGCATTGAACTATGGTGTCTTCGTTTTGAGTTCTAATCTCTGTCAAAGAGACCAATTTCGAAAACTGGTCCACCATGACCAATAGATATGGGTACATGCTATTCTTGTCACCCACATATGCGATATCCATCACGACTTGCTCTAAAAACTCGTCACTTCTAATTGGCATCAACTTCTCTTTTGTTTTTTCATTTGGAATTTTTCTGCGTATACATTCCTGACATTCTCCTATAACAATTTGCACCTCTTTCGCTAAATCTGGTAGTATAAAATGATTTTGGATGTACTTCTTTGTCTTTTTGATATCTACATGACATAAATCTATGTGTATTTTCCTGATTAAATCTCTTCTAATTTGCTTCGGAACCAATGGTAACACACAATTTCCTTCTTGCCTACCCCATAACCCATTCTGATAAACTAATTGGTTCTTTAGTTGTAATAACTCCTTGGTGATTTCATTCTTTTCACCCTCTGCCATCTCCTGTATTTGTTTCAACTGGTTCATCTCTGAGCACTTTTCTTGTTCGTCTTTTATCTATTGAATAATTAACAGACTGAATCACCACTGTATTGATGTGTTTCACCCTTGCTTTTGTTGATTTTGGTTCTTCGTGTTTTGTTTCACACTGTGCACAAACGTCGTCGTATAGCTGTGATAATCCATCTGCATTTCCATGTTCGTCACCTTATCTATACTTCAAATCAAAGTCAAAATCGACCATGTTTGCTAACCATGTCTGGAATTGAGGAGTTATTGGTTTGGAAGTACTCTTCATATACACCGGTGCTTTATGATCAGTTCTTGCTGTAAATCGCTTGCCATATAAATATTGCTTGAAATGTAACATGAACTCTTGTAAAGTTAATAGTTCCTTTCTTGTCACACAGTACCCTTTTTCATGTGTGGTTAAAGTCCTCGATGCACTGTGCAACGGTGCTGCTAATTCTGCGTAATTCTTGATAAATCGTCGATAGTAGTTACACAGACCTAAAAATGCTCGTAAATTTCGAGTACACTTTGAAATCGGAAAATTTTGAATTTCTGCCACTTTCAATTTATTTGTTTGAGATACATTCTTTGTTAATTGCATGTCCCAGAAATACCAGGTCCCCCATTCAGAATTTGCATTTCCCTGGGTTGACTTTTAAACCTGCTTTCTTCAGTCTATTCAGTACTTCTTCTAATAGTCTCATATGATCCTCCATTGATTTTGAGTAAATTAAGACATCATCTAGGTATATTACTACTCCAGAGAATAGTAAATCATCAAATAATGAATTCATTATTCTCTGAAACGTTCCGGGTGCTGTTGAAAGTCCAAACGGTACCCGGTTAAAACAATACTGCTGTGTTCTTGTGCAAAATGCAGTCTGTTCTTGAGAACTTTCATCCAATGCTACTTGATGGTATGCTTTGCCTAAACCAATACTGGAAAAATTCTGGAGCCACCCAGAGCATCCATTAACATTTGGCTGTCTGGCATTGGAAAGCAAACTTTCTTTGGCATAATGACTAACGGGGAGTTCCATTCACTTTTACATTTCCGAATTATTCCTGCCTTTTCTAATCCTTTTAGAAATCCTTCGATTTGACTTTCTAAATGAATCGATTGCCTTCTTGGATTCAGAAAAATCGGTTTACCTTCTGTTTCAATTTTATGGACAACAATATCCGTAAATCCCAGATCGTATTCATGTTTCATGAAAACATCATCATATCGTTTCACAAGGTCTTCCAGTCTTTTGTTTTGCTCCTGCAGTTTCATATCTGTCTCCACTGTCACAACTGACTTCTTGGTAGTTTTTTCAAGTTTGATTCCGAATTTATGCATGACATTAACACCTCCAATGACCACCGGTCGGATTGCTTTCACCACTAAAAAATCTACCGCATGGCACTCTTCTTTCCATTTTAACTTCACTGTCATTTTTCCCAAACACTTATGGCCTTCTGAAAACGCTCCATTTAGTATAATTTGGCTCTTTTCTAATCTGGGTTGTCCGATTTCCAACCAAACGTTCTCATTTATAACTGAAACACCCGCTCCACTATCCCACAACATTAATACATTGTGATTGTTCAGCTTAACATCGCTCTACCATCTACCATCTGACCCCTCTACTATCTATGCAATTCGATTTTTTGGATATTTTATGCCGACTCCACAGACGAAATGCTCACCTTGGAATCTCTTGCGTTTAAATCATCTTCATATTCATCTTTATATGATACGATATCCACGTTGTCTTCATTGTACGCATCTTTGATGCATACTACATTAACATTCTTAATATGATTACAGTTTCTGAACCTGTGTCCACTTTTTCCACAGATTAAACAACGATTATTTAAAGGACAATCTTTCCTAAAATGCCCATGTTTTCCACAGCAATAACAATCCCCTCTGGTTAAATGCTCCTCTTCTGGAGTTGGAAGTCTCTTTATCATGCAATATAACTTCCTTGCTTCGTACCAAGCCGAATGCACCGAATGTTGTTTATCTTCTGACATTCTACTGGATTCTTTCTCATTACTTTTATTAAATCTTTCCGATGGTATTCTACGTTCCGTTCTTAATATTGGTTGTCTATCGTTTGATTCATTCAATCGAGCTGTATTTCTTTTATGTTCAAGATTTTCATATCTTCTAACTTGTTATTTGTCTTTATTTGCCATTTCTGCATACGATGTTTTGACGGCTAAAACATCATTTCTTTCTTCTTTTGATATGTTGTCCTCATAAATCTTAGCTTCCGCTCTCATTTCGTCCACCGAGATGTTTGGTTTGAAAACAAATCGATCCTTCAGAACTTGAGATTTTATCCGCTTTTTCAAAAGTTCATTCAAAATTTCTTCATCGCTGTGTTTCCTAAAATTTTCAATTGTTTTCCGAACCCTTAATTCGAATGTTAAGAATCTTTCATTTTCACCTTGACAAATTTGGCTTAGTTTTGTCTAATTCTTCCAACAGCGGTATTTTCCTTATAAATGTTTTCTGGAACCAATTTTTGGATTCAACATCTGACATTGGTTTCTTACCCTCATCTGTTGCATTCCCCCAAAGAATTTTTGCTTCGTCTATCAACAAATAATTACACATTTCCGAGAATGTTGACCCAAAAAATTCTGAGCATTGGCATATGTCTCTATACCATATTTGACCTTCTTCAGAATCCACTCCATTGTACTCCTTCATTTTTTTCTCGAGGGTTTCCTTACAGATTGATGGAAGTTCTAGTTTAGGAAGCCTCAAAACTTTTATTGGAACACTAGCATGGTCGTCAGTTAAATCTCCAGGTGTCACTTCAGGATTCATAATATTATTGGGCGGTTGATTTTATTTCTATCCGTTAGTAATGGCTTTACTGGGGATGAAACCCGTTTTAATAACTTACGCTTCTTCAAATTCCTGAATAATGTTGGTTTTGGAGGAAGTAGTTTGTTTTGACCCCGGTTGTTTCTCTGCATTCTTCCAACATAAGTATAATTCAAGATAGAAGGTAAACTCTCGGGAAACGTTTCTAGCTCTGATAAACAATCGATTGCAACCTCAATATTATCAGGAGATACAAATGCAATGAACACCGTGGGTCTTCAGCCTCACTTTAAACTATATAGAGGTCGAAGGAAGCAAAATATCGAAAAGGCACGATTAAAATTTTTCTTATTAAATTGATATTTTTTCATATTTAAATGCAAAATTTTTCATATTAAATATGAATATCAATTTCATAATAAAATTAAAAAAATTTTTACAAACATTGCCGAGTTCGTGAATTCGGCAATTACACAAATTCGGTATTATCTGATGCTTAACGTTGAAATTCAAATGAAACATTAACAACTACATAAAGCATGCCAAACAAGATTCCGGTGTCATAGGACAGAAAATTTTCAAGTTAGAATCGGAGAAACAGAGAGAAAACCTTATGTCTTGAACGACATCAACCATTTAATAGATGTACTTGAATTTATTATCCACGTGCTTATAAATTGCTGGAATTAACTCAACAAGCGATTGAAAATTTATATTACTTGAATTTCTTATAATTCGTGTTTTGTTAACAATCGTTTCTTTTAAGATTTGAATATTTTCCTGTTTTGTCTTACTGATAAAAAGCAGATTCACGTTCAAATCGATTACTAATCGATACACAAGGGGGAGGGGTTCAAAAAGGTTATTTTCTTGTTACGTAATAAACGAACGATCCAATAAATGAATTGCAGACCACTTGAATTTGCTTTTGATTTGGGAATTGGTTTTTTATATTACCGACTGATGATTTAGGTTGTTTGAGATTGAGATAGGTTGAGATGATATATTGGTAATCCTAATTTCTATTTTTATTTACTACGTATTTATTATTTAAGTTTATACTATTATATCATTTTAATATCCAATAGATCCTCTTACATATTAAAAAATTAAACTTTAAATTTGAGTTCGAAAAGAATTTCGAATCTTCGAAATTTTATTCCGATCTATTCATATTTTTAAATATCATTTCTTTAAAATGTGTCTTTAAAGAAATAAAATGGTTTTAAATGATTGTTTTGCATTTTTGGTGCCCTAAAGTTGATATCAGTCACTTCTCAATTTTGTTTATTTGTAAAAACATTCTACTTTACTACTAAATATCCTGATTTAGTTTTAACATAATATATTCTGAAAAAGTGAATTTTATTGAAAGATAGTCTTTTTTTAAGACGGAATGAAATGTAGAGCAATAATGCAAAATAATTTTTTTTGTAACAACCTTTCGCACCCCCCCCTCGTAACAAACCGTAACAAAATCACTGACCCTCCATCTCCCCCCTAAAGCGTTACGTAATAAGCCAATGTTCCATATATGGATGTAGGATTCTTATCGCCAAAAACCTTCAGAAACAGTAATTCATGATCGTGTCGAACAATTGTGGGGAAGTAAAACCTTAAATTCGTGTCTCAAAAATATGATGAAATTTACAATGGGTGGGTCAGATGTTTGGTTACGGATTGTTATGAGGCGGGATGGGGTTCAAAAAAGGTTATTTTCTTGTTACGTAATAAGCGAACGATCCCTAACTACAAAACGAATCAGTGTTTTACTGTTACAATTTATCATTGGCTCGTTTATTAAATTATCAGTGAACAATGTACTTTTGTATTTCCGTCCGAAACTCATCACAAATTTTAATTTTCTAACAAAGATATTTTCATAAAATTTTATCTGAATCAAAATTCTCCAAGTCACGTTCACACAAAACATCTTTACAATGAAAAAATTCAATTAAAATTCTCGCCACAAAACCTTGATTCACAAAACAAGAGCGATTTCAATTAAATTCTCGAAACAAAATTTCATTCATGAAAATGCTCCATATTTCTAAAATTATCAAAGCTAGGAGTCTTAATTAACGCTATTATTCTTTCAAGAATTTTTCGCGAATGTTGAGTTTCAGATTGAATGATTTTTTATTAATATCGTCAATGATAGATCCTCAGGTTTTGATGTTACAACTCAGCAACTAATTCAAAGATAGGAATGATTTATTAAAACTCAATATCTTACAGCAAAAACATAATATAGTGTCTTTTAAAGTAGAAAATACCTACGAAATACGTGTAATAAAAATGGAAACCAAAAAGTTTTCTGTCGTTCGGCAATGATTCTGGAATTTTGTTGAAATGGTCCATTTTTACCAGAAATACATTGATTTTACCATCTATTATTATATATCAGTTTGTGCATCAAATCTTTGTTATTTTGTGTGTTTTGACCACTTTGATCATCACTATTTTCATTTTTTGTATATTATTGACGTTCTGTTAAACATGAACAACTTCACTTAAATTAGATAAAATTTCTTCTTAATTTTAAATTTCAGCATTATTGTTATACACTAACAATTTTTGACTTATATAGAGTTATTCAACATTATATTTATCAATTTTTATTTACGTTAAATACTTATTCATATAGTCATTTAGGAAGGCCTTCGAATCGATGAATTAGAAGATGCGTTGTATAAATTACAAAAAATATTATGTGAAAAGGAAGAAAAATTAAAAAAATTACAGCTTGAACTGGAGAATGAAAAAAAGGCTATAAAAATACCTAAGAAAGTGATATATCGAAACTTAGTTACGGAGTTTAATAATGATTGTTTATGCACTCCTACTATTAAAGAAAATGAGGTAATTTTAAGAATTTTTATTTGATATAACAAAATTATGTCTCAAAGTTATTTTCAGGGAACATTTTCAAATTTTGTGTGTTGTAATTTTTGTGTTGCGTAATTTTCATTTTCAAAGACAGACTCAAACTGAACAAGTGGATCGAGAAAGCAGAGATTTGCCACCCTCTCATGAGCCTCCAACGAATTGATCAGACAATCGAACTCGAGCGTGATTGTCGACAAAATTGGATAGAATATTTCTGTTTTATCGGTATCAATTTCTTGTTTCAATGAGTCTTTAGCATAAATCAACTGTGGTAAACTATTTGAGATTCCGAATCCAGACTTGAGTTTCAGATTGGCAACGGACCGGAAAAATTCGATCATATTGCATCGAAGATTGATCAGAATCGAAAGTAAACGAAATAACAAATCGTATTTATTGTCCGAATTTTTCTTATCTACATATCAATTCCAATGAAAGTAATTTGGCATAAAAGAAACTCTCAGCTTGTTTCTTCCGTATCAAAATTCCCGAAATTTAATTTAATAATTCAATTAAAAGAGGAAAATTTTCGTCAATCGATAATAATTTAATGGAATTTTTGGCCGAAATAAATTTCCTAAATTTAAATTTCCCAAATCATTAAAATACAATTTTAAATTGTTCATCAATTTTCGTTTCATTTTTTCTTAATATTCTAATCAAATGTTAATGGTTATTTGAAAAGTCGGAAAAACAAAATTCGTGCTAAACTTTTATTAATCAAATTGAAATAACAACCACGAGGGCGACTTTCGCTTTGTAATAAATTCAAAATTCAGTTCGCGACTAAATTTTAATTATAATCGATTAAAACAAAATTCGATTTTCAAATAATAATTTTCCAAATTAAATGAATAAAAACCTATTTCCAATTAATTCGAAAAAAACTCATTGTGTCATCACTTTTACAAAATAGAAATCAGTTGGATTAAATTATTCAGATAGTTAAAAATAAAGTCCAAATTTTTAATTATCCGGTACCCTTGACGATTTTATCTATGATTACATTGAGTTCATTTTCAGTGACTAAATTCTGTTCTTGGTGACGGACACTTGAAGCATTTAATTTCGAAAAGATATTTTCTTCCTTTATTTTGACATATGATTCCTTTTTATCAATCGTTGATACGATCTTCGGTTTTTTTCTGGTTGATAATTATCAATGATTTGATTTGCCGGACGCTTTTTTTATTGGTTTGCAATCCTTCCAATATCATCGAAGATATCGACCGAATTCGATTTATTCTGATTTTTATCACGAAACACTACATTAACATTCTTAATGTGATTACAGTTTCTGAAACTATGTACACTTTTTCCACAAATTAAACAACTATTAAATGCCCATGTTTTCCACAGCAATAACAAGCCTCTCTGGTTAAATGCTCCTCTTCTGGAGTCGTAAGTCTCTATTTTTCAATATAACTTCCTTTTTTCGTACCAAGCCGAATGTACCGGAATGATTATATTGTTGTTTATCTTCTGTCATTCTACTGGATTCTCTCTCATTACTTTTATTAAATCTTTCCGATGGTATTCTATGTTCCGTTCATAATATTGGTTGTCTGTCGTTAGTTTCATTCAATCAAGCTATATTTCTTCTATATTCAGGATTCTCATATCTTCTAACTTGATGTTTGTCTTTCTTTGCCATTTCTGCATACAATGTTTTGACGGCTAAAACATAATTTCTTTCTTTTTTTGATATGTTTTCCTCATAAATCTTAGCTTGCGCTCTCATTTCGTCCACCGAGATGTTTGGTTTGAAAACAAATCGATCCTTCAGAACTTGAGATTTTATCCTCTTTTTTAACAGTTCATTTAAATGTTTTCCTCGCTGTGTTTCCTAAAATTTTCAATTGTTTTCCGAACCCTTAATTCGAATGTTAAGAATCTTTCATTCTCACCTTGACAAATTTGGCTTAGTTTGTCCAATTCTTCCAACAGCGGTACTTTCTTTAGAAATATTTTCTAGAACCAATTTTTAGATTCAACACCTGACATTGGTTTCTTACCCTCTTCTGTTGCATTCCACAAAAGAATTTTTGCTTCGTCTATCAACAAATAATTACACATTTCCGAGAATGTTGACCCAAAAAATTCTTAGCATTGGCATATGTCTCTATACCATATTTGACCTTCTTCAGAAACCACTCCATTATATTCCTTCATTTTCTTCTCGAAAGATTGATTTTCTTAAGATTTTCTTCCTTAAAGATTGATGGAAATTCTAGTTTAGGAAACCTCAAAACTTTGATGGGATCACAAGCGTGGTCCAGTTAAATCTTCAGGTGTCAATTCAAAGTCATAATATCAACAAGTAGAATATATTTAATATTTACAATCTTTTTAGAATACTTAAAGAAAAACGATCTTGAAAACAAATTAATTCGTTTGTTTAAATATACTGTTTGTAATAATAAATAAAAAATTTAAATTCGACTTCAGAATTTTGATTTTCTATAACATAATGTTATTTTGACTTTATGAAATATTGTTTTTAATTTTTATATATAACCTTTTATAAATAGGAATTTGCTTGTTAATATAAATGGTCATAAACAACTTTTTTTAAAATTGATTTAATTTCCAAAATTAAAACTTTTATTTAACTGTTACTCACTAATCTTATTTTCGAGTTATTTTCACTCTATCTATTTATTTTAACTTATTTTCATTACCCTTATTTTGCAATGAGTTCCTGCGGGTAACTATTTCCACAGTTAGATAATTGAATGTTGTATTAATATTCAATTATATTTATTGTTTTAATATTTTATTGTAGTGGTATAATTTAAATAATCATCTGTGATGGAATGAGTCTGAGTTCAAGAAAAACGAAAATTATTTTCGAAATTATAACTAGCAGTTTACGAAGCGAAGCACCTAAGGAATCATTTTTTTTATGGAAAATTGGATAACACAACGAAATGACTGTACGATACAAAGGAATTTGGACTATACCAGGAAAAGGCTTTCACTGGTACCGACAGAAAGAAACACGACCAGAACCGTTGATTTAAGATAGGAATACTGCCGGTATATCAAGAACGTTTCAAACGAAAACCTCGTGCTTCTGGATGAAACAAGATTTCATTTGCATCTGAAAAAATTATGTTTATTCACTAAATAATTACATGTATAAAAAGAGCTTTTTATATTACCACGTGTTTTTTCACTTGTTTCTTAATTTTTGCACTGTTTAGAATTTTATAATCAATTTTTTTCACTATATTGTCCTTGAAATTTCAGTTTTCTATTTTAAAATATTTAATCACTCTATTCTCACTAAACAAACACAAAATACACAAATTTTAACTAAATATTTAAATAATTTAGATATCAACTGTTTACATAAACTATTAAAATCCCTATACGTTCAACAACGCCATTTATCGATGTTCTTCAATTCCTGTATATTTAAATTGACCGGTTTTGGCCTTAACTAGAATTGTTAAAATAAAAATGATGAATTAAAATTAATTTTTTATCGTAAGATATAATCTGATTTGAGCTATTTATAATTATTAATTAACAACAACGGAGATTCAAATTTGATCAAAACAAAGATTCAAATCATTTTATTATACAAAATTTACCCATATAAATTGTCTCCGTACAAACTGTTTTTTTCAAAAATGACAACTTAGACATATCCGATCAACTTGAAATATTTTTTTCATGCATTGTCTTCAGGTTTTGATCTACTCTGAAAATTTCAGCCCGATAGCTAGTCAGGGGAGTTGGTCAAATTTGAGTTGAAAGATTTTTCCTGGACAAACCGACAGATCGACAAAAACGTGGTAAAATACCAAATGTTTTATTACGGTGCCTGGAAACAGCGGGTGAAACGTTAGTTTGATTCTGACATTTAAGCAAATCGATATTATTGCTAAAGGAATTGTAGAGGGTGTATACAATGAGGATAGTTTTAAAAGTTTTATCACTGATGAACTCAAGCCCTCATTTTCCAAACAACTAGCCAGATTTGCTGTGAAAATTTGCTCTTTTCACCATAGCAGCGATATTACTGCTTTTTTTGAGAGTTTCGGTATTTCTGTTCGCTTCTTATCGCCTTAATTGAACCCAATCGAAGAATATTTTAGCCATCTGTAGTCTATTTATTGTTCATAGACACGACCAAGAAATAATTTTGAACTCAAAGAAAAGATTTTGAAGATTATTGAAGAAGAACGAATTAGTTTTGATTGATGGTTTAGAATTTAATTAAATTATGTTTGAAGTTAATTCTAATTATCAAGTTTTTTAAAGACGACATTCACAATCCATTTTTTAAAATATTAATCAGAAAGATCATAAACTTGCATAAATGTTTCAATTTTCTTTATATTTTTGAAATAAATGTTTTATATTTTTATACAAATGTATTATATCTTTGAGAAGCCCAGTAAAATTTGATAACTGTAAAAGAAGATCATATCGAATGAGATTATAATATTTTAATAATGATATTTTTAAAGTGGATTTTTTAACAAAAATTTTTTTTTTAAATTGTTCATATTTCATTATTATTATTATTTGGTTTTAGATAAACGATCGCTCTTTTTTTCCAGAACAGAATAAAATATATCATTTAGGTTATAAAAATTTCAATAATCAAATTACAGTATGCCAACATAAAAATGTCGAAAATAAATTACTTGATCAAATTCAGAATAATATAGATCAAAATGAAGAAAGGAACTCCAGAGACAATTTATCTATTCAGGATTATGATCCAAATAGCACCACTGCTTTAAAAAATAGAATAAGTAACTATTTTATAAATAAAAAAATGAATATGTAAACTGTGATAAATATTAGAAGATTTAGAATCTCAAATTCAAGATCTTCATGAAGCCAATGAACTTGAATCTCAATTCATTGCCACAATTAAAGAAAATAAATCAGAACATGAAAAAATAGATTTCAATAGCGTTATTTCAGAATTATTAATGAGAAATAAACATCTCACTGAAGAAGTTCATATATTTTATTTTATTTATTATAAATTATTAATTTTGAAATTAATTATTTTATAAAAATAATATTTGATAATATAAGGAAATAAGCAATTTTAGAATATTTAATTGTCTTATTGTGAGGAATATTTTAAATTTGGTATGTTGAAATTGGTTTGTTGAATTTGGTATGTTGAGTTTAGTATTTGGAAATGTGTTTCTCCCACCCAGGTGGAAAATTGATATTTTAGATGTTCACGATAAATAATTATTCGAGTATAATGTGCATTTTAAAGTACAACATAAGATATTTAAAAACTTTAAAAATATTAAATCGTTTCAAATTTTCATATTAAAATTTAAACAAAGTAAATAAATTTAACTAAGTTTTAAATTAAATAAATGTTCTTTCTTTAAATAAAATCATTTTTTAAATAAAATTAATATGTAAATAGAATTATTACTAAAATTACAAAATCTGAACTTTAAAAATAAAATCTGAAAATAATGAAAAAATTGTTCGAATAATTGTTTATTAATAAAAATTAACTAAAAGTTATCAATTTAGAACGATGTCGAATTACGAAAGTTTTGCCGAGAGTTGTCCAAAAGACAATTCTAATTGTATTGAAAATAAAAGTTCGAAAACCCATGTTGGTGTTCTTAATACTTATAATTAATTATGTTAATTAATTTTAGGTTTTGTGAGTAGAGGAAAAATGGGCATATTCTCCGCACATAACCACCCCCGGTGGCCACTGTAACCATGGCAACGATCGCGATTACCATGGCAACAGTTACGATTTCCTTGGTAACGCTTCTGATAGGTTCCTAGTACTTTAGTAACGGTCGATATCACCAACAAAACGCTTCTGATTGGTCTCCAGGTCCGATTTCCCTAGCAAAATTTCCGATTTCCCTAGCAACGGTTCCGATCACCTTCACAACGCTTCTGATTGGTTCCTGGTACCTTGGTAACGGTTCCCATCACTTTGTAATTATCGAAAACACCTTAAATTACCTTGACAACCGTCACCGTGACCTTAAAAATCATCGACAACACCTTAATTTACCTCGACAACCGTCACCGTTACCTTAAAAATCATCAAATTCACCTTAAGAACCAATCAAATCACGTTGACAATCATCTAAAACACATCATCTTAGAAACCATCACCGTTACCTTTAAAATCATCAAAATTCACCTCAACAACCTTCAAAAATCATTGTCCACGATCCAAATCTCAGGATCCTTGATTGTGATCAAACCCATTGAGGTTTCACTTCGACGGTATCGTGCCCCCACAACAGTTATATAAATAAATTTTTGGTAATGTCAAATCATCTCGAACCTAAAATATCTCAAAAACCGTCAATATTAAAAATTGAACGAAGAAAGTCTTATTCTGCTACAATGAAACTTGAGATTGTATCATATGCTAAAGCACATGTAAATAGAGCTGCAGAGTAACATTATGAGGTTAATGAAACATGCATCAGCGATTGGAGAAAATAAGAAACAGCTTTGGAGAAGATACTGCCTATTAAACGTGCAAGAAGAAGAACAAAGAAATATTGGCCAAAACTAGAGGCTGAACTTAAAGATTGAGGGATAGACACCATTAAGACAAACAGGAGGATCTTAACAGTTGCAAATCGAATAAAAGCTAAACAAATTGAAACGAAAAGAAATATTTCTAGTTTCAGTAGTAATAATAAATGGTGCCACAGCTGTATGACGTGTAATAATCTGTCAGATCGAGCTGTAACACGCAACCATCTTTTTTTCGAAAATTCGTCTTTCCACCGTATTACCCGTGGGTTATCTACAGTAAATCACACACAAACTCTCACACACACAATCATACCTATTTTTATAATTTAATGAAGCATTTTGATCACCTCTCCTTGCGATCGTTCCTCCTCGCTTCCCTGATCCTTTTCATACCTTTGTCTTTTATCTGGGAACACATTTTTTGTTATCTTTCCGTGATTTGATCTAGTCTCCTCGTATTCGCTGTCGTCATTATATTCATCGATTTCCGCAATTGGGTATCGTCGATTTTAAGGCCCATTAAGGCATCCTGCATTATTTGCTTTCTTCCAATCGCTGTTTCTACTGTACTGTTCTCTTTCATTAAATCTATTCTTGATGAGATACATTGAGTTCCATAATGGCCCTCTCTGTTGCAGAGAGTACACTTCACATTCGGGCAATCTTTATATGTGGCCTTTTTCATGACATGCATAGCATTTACAGCTCTGTAATAATTGTTCTTTGGTTTGAATCCCGTATTTCTTTGGTTCATATTGCTTTGTTCGAAATGTTTTTGTGAGGTTCTTTCTTTGCGTACAGGTTTGGATCTAGTCACAGTGTTCCAATTACCTTGTGTTAGATATATTCGAATGAAAAGATTAAAATCCAATAATAATAATCATATATTTGAAAAACTACAATTTTGTGAATATTTAAACAAGCACTTTTAGTCAATGTTATTAAATATTTCATTTAATATCACACATTGTTTAAGAACCGTGGTATATGCTAAAACTGTTTTCTCACTTTCCATTTTACATATATCTTTGATTTCAGTTGTTCCTCTTAGTTTTATTTATTTTTTGATTTCATAACTGTCAACCATATTTATACGGACAAGGTTGAGTTGTTCCTTTTTAGACAGTTTTTCTTTTATTAGTATATTCAGAGGTTTTTCTGCTTTTTTGTATGTTTCTTCTGGGTTGGAGGATCCCCACCGTGAGTTCAACAACTCCTTCATTGTAAAGTAAATTGTTAGTAAATTTCTTTAGTAAATGCAGCCTTCTTTTTTTTCTTTATAATTTTTACCATCCATTTCTGCATATATTTTTATTGCTAAATGTGTCAAGTAGGGGAAAAATGGGGATTCTCCGGCAGACCCCCCCCCCGGAGGGGGTGGGGGGGGCATTACTAGTTACCGTGGTTGCCATGGTTACGTAACCAGTTACCACGCGGGGTTGCCATGGCAACGGTCGCGATTACCTTAGCAACGGTCACGGTTACCATGGCAACGGTCGCGATCACCTTAGCAACGCTTTTGATTGGCTCATTGGTTCCCTAGCAACGGTCACGATCACCTTAGCAACGGTCGCGATCACCATAGCAACGGTCGCGATCACCATAGCAACGGTTATGATCACCTTAGGAACCGTTCCGGTTCACATGGTGACGTAACCAAGGTCACGGTTCCCAGGGTAACGGTAACCAAGGGACGTTTTTCATTAGCAACGGATACAGTAATCCTAGGCGGTTGTAACCATGATTACGGCCCCCGTATCCATAGCAACCGTGACCCTGTAACTAAGGACCGTAGAAAAAAGGGCTAATCGATCACTGCACAGTGTCCAAATGTGCTAATTGATATTTTGAAAGTGCTAATCG
>MQRK01199337.1:11653-35047 GCA_001938485.1 Girardia tigrina
GCAATTTGTCTTATCACCTTTGGCGGGATCTTCAGAGTTGTAAGAACGTCAGTGCTCCTTTGTGGCCATGTCCCGAGGCACCCAACCTGGAGGGTGAGCACTGTTACAGTCGTCCCTGGTATTGCTGCCCTGCATGCAACAGCAAGAGCCTCGTAATGATCGAGATTCTCCCTGTTGTTATTCTCCATATTACTACAAAGTAATATACGTAAAATTATAGGTGCAAATCTATTAACACTAGCACAAAGTCCACTAAAGACAATAAAATGCAGTGGCGTTGCACTAGCCTGAGTAAACTGAGACTAAAGCCTGAGCAGGAATAACTAAAATTATTAAATTGAAATTATACACACTGAAGATGTTAAACTTTAAACAGACATATTTTAAGAAAATCTTAAGAAAAAAATCTTTTTTCTAAAAATAATAATGAATTTCTAACAGAAATATATCAGAAATCTGAATAAAAGTAACACTGAACAGAAAACTTTATTTTGTTAGTAATAAGAAAATTAGGAGAAATAATCAATTTTTCTTTTAAAAGAAAAAGAGTCTGAAAGAAATTTTTTCAATTTCAAAAAAAATATCTATAAGAAACACTAATAACACACAATTTGTGACTGTTACCCGTTACTTTTATAGAAAATTGTGATTATTGTTACTACTCTGTATGCAACGACGGAACTAGATGGGAATTAAACGAAATTAAAATATATTTAACCAATCAAAAACAGTCTCTATTGTACAAAAACCGAGAAACTAGAAAAGTAAAAAGTACAGATCTTATTTATTTAATATTAAATTACAAGATTATACATAGAACAAATAAATATTTGAATTTCAGAGTTCGATCAAAATAAAAAAAAATTCTGACATAATGTATTGTTTTGATTGGATTAAAATATTTTTTATAAAAATTGATACTAATCGTAAAAGAATTCTCTGACCATTATTCTTATTTATTTAATGTATACTAAACTTATTATTTAATTTATTAAGCTAAAATCATTAAATTATTTATTTTCGCTTGTCCTTTTAGGCGAACCTTTTTATTAGGCGGTCGCTAGCATACGGGTGACATATTTATTTGTATTTTATTTACATATTCTTATTTACAATTTATTTACACATTCTTAAGTATATTTCATTATATATACTTATTTATTTTTTATTTTATTTATTGGAATTTGTATTCCATTTATATTTTAATAAAATACGGAATATAATTAATTTTGGATTTGAATTTATGATTCGAATAGCGATATTTGTTGGCACCAGAGCGAGCCCAGCGCGGTAGCGGTGTCCCGGGGCTTGGAAATCAGTGTCTCCGAAGCAGATGGTGGGGGAGAAACAATGTAATCTCACCAATTCCACTGGCATGCTTCAAGCATCGATCCAACAGCATCTCGAAAAAGTGACTATCTTCATCCTCTCTTCTTAGCTCGCTCATCATGTTCACCAGATCTCTGCGTCTTGCCGCTCAAGTTGAGGTTCGTTTGTCCAATAAACTAGCAACTTTTACGGAAATTGGCTGAAACTTATTGACGTGTTCCAAAGATTTTGTAATCGTTTCTCTAGATTCAACAACATCTTCGACAATCAATACATCTTTTTTGTTTGAAGACACCGAATTATCGATTCCAGCAACTTTTACTTGTCCACTTGATTGACAAACGACATTACTTTCAACTCGAAAAAAATCAACAGAAACCACCAAAGAAATCGGTTTCGTTCGAATTTCGCGATCGATAGCGTTAAGAAACTCAGCAAAGAATTTGAAAACACCTTTCAGGACACAGATAGTCGTGCGACCTTTCACGTTTCCCAACCAACTTGGAATAATGTCTACAGTGAGTTTTTTGATGCGATCTTTGATAATACCGAGTAAACTAAGAACGTTGAACAGAATATGATCGGATTGCTGAGAAATTTTCAAATAAGCCATTTTCATCAACTGTTTCAAATTCAAAAATGGTGCTTTCTTTTAAATCAATTTTATTTTCTTTTAACTTTCCAAATCAAACGAACAACAGTCAATTCAAATATCGAAAATATTTTTTTCTTACTTCTTTTAACACAGTTCACCAACAAGACTTTTTTTATCGATTTTTAGTAATGGCGACTTATTTTCCAAAACAATCACGTACGCCCTTTATTTATTTTTAAATTCTTCGCCAAACTTTTTCCCACAATTTGTCTTCAAGAAACAAATCACCAATTTCCCAAAAAAAATGATTGAGTCAAGATTTATTTAAATTTTACTAAATTTTGTTGAACAATGGTGTCTTAATAATTCAAAAACACGAATGCGCCGAATCAAAATTTTTTACATATATTCTTCAATTATAACAAAAACTGACACGTACACAAGATAACACAAATTCAACATTAATCATGGTGACGCACACAATAGAAACGCTGTCACAATAATTGTCTTTTACACTGGCCAATCAAGCGCGGCCACCGAATAGAAACTCGAGAAAATGATTACTCGACTCTACATACCACGATAATGTGATTTATTATTATTTTTTAATGCCATTTGGCAATACTTCTTTTCCGTTTATTTTTTTTTCATTTTTTTTGATTTGACAATAGATTTATATTTTTCGGATTCCAATTTTGACCGCTCTAAATTTGATGAATTCAATGTTTTTGTGAACTTGATAGATTTTCAGACATCAATATCTTTTGACACCAACTTCTTATCGGTAGCAACAAATTTTTATTTTCAATTTTAATTTCGATAATTTTGGCATTTCTGATATTTAATATTTCTGTTTCTTTATTTTTAACAGATTT
The DNA here is from genome assembly GCA_001938485.1 of Girardia tigrina. NCBI lineage: Eukaryota > Metazoa > Platyhelminthes > Tricladida > Dugesiidae > Girardia > Girardia tigrina. Next base: position 14,453 of record MQRK01199337.1, read on the forward strand.
AAATTGAAAAACATGTTCTTGTGGTTTCTTTATTGCTACAAAGTTTTTCATTGAAGATTGTTGTACAATGTGCTGTTTTTCAATGAGTTGAATATTGTTATTCTTAATATTGTTTTCTTTAAAAGCCAATTGTATACAAAGATTCATTACCCCATTCATAATAATTAATACAAAATAATACTATAATAAAATACGACTATATCAAGATCCCAAACAACTATATCAATCTGCTCAGACAATAGTCGATCGTATATCAATTCTTCCTAGTATATATATTGATGACATAGTTTAACCTACAAAGTAACATTATTTATTGTTTCAATTTTTTTCTGCATTATTTTTCTTATTCTTGTAATATTTATTATACGTCTAAGTTGTACACCTTCTGTTCATAATATATTCATTTATTTATTTTTATTAAAAGTTAGTTTGTAGATATTAGAACAATTTTTCTATCCACAAACCCACTTTTATAGTAAGTTTCTTCAAACAATTGTGAATATTTTTAATAAAAATCAGTAGCCCTTTGTTTCATTGCATTTTTATGGATTTTTAGAGAAGATAAATCTTTCTATTGATACTTTATTTGAATCTTATGTCAAGACAAATAACATATTACTATAGCAACTGCAGCAATCAACACAACATATCATTTACTTTAATTATTCTAATTTTGTCTTTGGTTATTTATTTTCTTGAACTATCAAAAAGGATTTATGGAAGTCTGTTAATCAATTTTTTACATAGTTTCAGTAAAGATAACACGTTTAATTTACCAAAGAAAACCAATATTTCTAAACTATCATTATTTAAAAGTAGAACTAAATAAAACATTCAATGGGGCTTTGATCGAGAGGCGTCGACAAAAATTCAAATGAGTACAAAATCAAAGACTTTGGTTTCCTTTGAAGGTTTATTATAAAACGTTGCAACTAAAATTTTATTATTCAAATAATCGAAACAACAGAATCACAATTACCTAAAAAGCTATAATGATCAAGAATGTTTGAAAGGAACGAAAATCATTAACTGGAAGAAATTTGTAAAAATATTTTATAAACTGATCATATTTTGTTCTTATTTCATTTCATAAGATTTTTTTTAGTTTTCCAATAAATACTGTTAATGTCTTTAATACGTTTATACGTGGTGCGATCCATAAGTCCTTAGACTCGACAAGAAAGCAAAGTCCAATCAACTTTATTTTTCCAGAATCAGTACTTGACATCAAAGTAAATCATTTCTTAATGTATGAGCCGTGTACATCAACACACTTGTGCTAGCGAGCAACAAACTCAGAGAACGCATTTTTTTAAAAAATGGGAGGCAAAAAATTGAGAATATCAAGGACTTTCTCCTTGAGACCATCAACTGAATGAAAGTAGACACCTTTCAAATGTTTCTTTAGGTGTTTAATCAACGCAAAATCACTTGGGGCTAGGTCAAAGCTTTAGGGGGGTGGAAAACCAGCTGAAAGCCACAGTCATCCACAGCAGTCAAAGTTGCTCGCGAAGTGTGAATGGGTGCATTGTCTTGAAGGAGCCACAATGGGATCCCTCTTGGCTTTCTACGAGACTTTCTTACATCGCCAAGTAATTCAACATAATACTCACTATTCCTTGCCAGTCCTTTCTTAAGGAAATCAATTTTAATAATGCCATGGGAATCCCAGAACACAGTCAGCATTGCTGCTCGCTTGTGCGAGGTGCCGCTTCGAATTTTCGGGGAGCACTTTCCCAGGGGAAGCACCACTCAGAAGATTGACGCTTGCTCTCAGACACATACAAGCTCACCTGGGTTTCATCTTGTTTAACGATGTTGTTGATGAAGCGATCACCATGAGTGCGAAGCAACTCCAAATTGGCAGTGCAACACTGCAAACGTTTGTCGCACATTTCACCGGATAGGAATCGGGGAACAAAACATGAACACAGTTTGTGAACTCCAAATGATTGCAGAATATCATATGTAAAATGCTAGCTGATGGATAGACAATGTGCAAGTTCACGGATGCTTATTCGTCTCTCTTCCGACACGATCTTCATGCACAAATCAATTTTCCCGGTAGAATTTCACACGGTCGTCCTGATCTCTCAGTATCAAAAACGGATTGTCGGCCATGTTTAAAGTCTCTGATGCAATTATACACTGTTGCACGTGATGACCACTGGTCACCGTAAGCTTCCTGGAACTGCTGCAAAATATCGCAGCTTTTAGTATTACGCAGGAGCAGAAATTTTATCATGCTGCGATATTTGACGTTACTGTCCATGTCTACAGTAAAAAGTGAAATAATGGATGTACACTCACACACACAGGTTGGGTATGGTGAGTCATATCTTTAACCAATGATAGCTCATCTATTTATAGTATCAATGGCATATACGTCATAATCTTATTTATCAACGAGTCTAAGGACTTATGGATCGCACCACGTACTTTCTTTATCGGACATAAATTTTACAAATTTAGTACGAAATCCCTTTCTGGTGTTAACAACTAAAATTTTTATTTATAACATGCAAACCATGTAGGTACATTGGGAAGGTTAATTTTCTAAATAATCATCATATACTACCAGGTACTTCTTCCAGTGATCTACCAGAGAAAACAGACTTATTTCAAAGAAAGTAATATTCTTTTCTAATAACAATGTTGCAATAGTCTCAAGAAATTCTCTTTCAAATTAATTAACAACCTTCATAAATGTTTCTTAAAATGATTAAAAAATAAATCACATTTTTCCCATCAATTTCTTAAAATGATGTGTTCATATGACATATATGACTTTCTAACACACCTATCTTTTTGGCGTTTATAACACCATATCTGTGTTAGGTTAAGTACTTTTTTGTACTTTTTTTCGGTTGTCCTAAAAGTTCCCGGTCAAGAATGAAAAATATAATTTTTTGTTCAAGAATTTATTTTAAATAAATAACAATTAATCTTCAAAGTACAGTCCATCGTTTTCTATTACTTTCTGCCAACGGTCTGCAAGCTTTCGGATCTGGTCAAAGTACCATTCCGGCTACTTCGAATTGAAGAACTCTTGACATGCTTGTTCAACTTCATCGAATGCTTCGAATCGATGGCCTTTCAAGAAGTGTTGCATGGATCAGAAGATGCCATAGTCGGATGGAGCGCAATCATGGTTGTAAGCAGGATGCGGCAGGATTTCGACTCCATCCAACTCTTGGAACCTGTTCGTGGTCTTCTTGGTCGTATGCGGTTTGACATTGTCTTGCTGAAACAGTGCACATTTTCGGTTGATTAAGGTAGGGTACTTCTTGAACTTCTCGTGAACACGGTCTAGCTGTTGACAATATAGCTCTGCATTGATGGCCTGGCCGTTCTGAACCAACTAAAAGTGCACGACTCCCTCAACGCACAACATGATTTTAAAGCCAAATCGATCTTGTTTTGGAACTGACGGCGTTGCTTGACCCGGTAGAACCCATTGCTTGTCTCGGTTTTGGTTGACTAAATAGACCCACTTCTCATCCCACGTCACAATTTGTTTCCAGAAGCGGTCATCTCATGGATTCTGTAGCAGTTGTCGGCAAATTTGGACTCTTTTATCGGACTGTGCTTTGGTGAATCTTAACGCGGTTTCTTGTGCACAAAGTCGAGCTGCTTCAAATGCCAATGTATGGTTGACTTGCCAACTCCAAGCTTAAATACCAAATCGCGAGTGCTTGACAAAGGCTTCATGTCCAACTCTGCTTGCAAGTCATTGTTATCCAATTTTGTTGGTCGTCCACAACGAGGACTTTCATTAAAGTCAAAGTTGCCTTTATTGAAACACTTGAACCAATCGATTTACGTACTTTTTCCAACCGTTTGTGTACTTTCAACTTTGCAAAATGTGCTGAAGTTGTCATTTACAAATTAAGTATATTAAAAGGATTTGTGTTCATTCTTAAAATATATTATGTTAGGTATTTGAATTAAAACTCAGTTTTATCCTTGTTTATATTACATTTCTAATCTGACTCCAAAACGACCAAAAAGTTTCTTCCAACAATAATATATGAAGAATGAACACAAATCCTTTTAATATACTTTATTTGTAAATGACAACTTGAGCACAAAATTAAATCGAAACTTTAACAATAAATCAATATTTTGAAGCACACTCAACCAGCACAAACCAATATCAATTTAGAACGAGCAATATCTGAAATTTATGATTAAATTTTTTCTCCTTTACAGGATACTAAATTTGTTAAGTAAACAAAAATTAAATAAAGAAAGATTACCGTAAATCATAATCAAGTTTAAAGATTTAATGGGATCCGTAAGTATAATTTTTCCGTAATTTTTGTTGAAGATGACTGAAATAATTATTGTTTATATACTAGTTTTTAAATAACCTTGAAAATTAGTTTGCTAAAACAATTCTAAAAATATTTACAAATATTCTACAAATTTTATTAAAATAACCATTATGATAAAAAAATATTAATTTTAACCAGAGAATTATTTTTTATTTTCTATTAGATTTTAAAATTTTAATTTATATACCTCGGAACCCCAACAATATCAAATAAATAATTCCAAAAATAAATTTGAAAAAAAATTATATTTGGATTATTGACCGGGAACTTTTAGGACAATCTAATAGTTGTTTTGTAAAATAAATGCAGTAAAGGCATACGTGTTTTCTCTTTTTTTCTACTACCTACCTACTTTTGCACCCTTGTGTTTATGTACAACTTTCCTTCTACTATATTATTTATTTGTTAACGCGTTACGTTGCGTATATTGTGAAGCTTGGTCGTATCGCGGTCATTTGATTATTCGAAAAATGTATCAAATTGATGAATAACTGATTTAGATATTTGATCTTTGACGAGTTTGTATGTATTATTAATTTACCATAACACCCAAATTAATAAAACTAAAGATTATGGTCTGAGTATGATAATTTATTTAATCTAACTAAAAATTAAAGAAATATAATCTCCATATTTAGAGAGTTTGATGTTAACGTTTTTTTCTAAAAAAGAATCATCCTTGCCTTTATTATAAGGTAGCTTTATAGAACTGAACAATAGAGATTTGTGTATTTCAAAATATCCAATTGTGTAAGTATTAAATGCAGCCGAATTCAGTATGAGCTCTGATCTTCTATCATTAGCTCATTCGATCTACTTAAACCGTTCTACTTTAGGATCACGTGCTGTTACCTTCAACATGTACCAACATATGTTCGAAACGCACGGCAGATAACTGCGCTAGTGTACAATAATTTGGTTCAAATATTATTGTTCAAGCTATCATTCAAGTTACGATTTCGAATCGAAATGAATCATTTAAACAAGATCTTCAGACGATTATATTTTTGAATAGATATGGAATAGACTATAACCAAAAATACAAGATAAGTTAGTTTAAACAGTAATAAATAACTGTCATCTTAAGAGTCAATTTGTTGGGTAAGTGAAAAAATACACAGAATATCGCTCAAATTTATTCACTATAAATTTCAATCTTGAGACTAAATAATTTATGTTTTTAGTAATGCAAATGTAATTGCATATTACTCGAAATATCAAATTTTGAATAATTATTATCAATAAAAGTATTTTTTCATATTTATTTAAGTAATATTGTTAGGATAAGAGAATCATATATTTATATTTATATCCATATCTAAATTTATACACATAAAGGATCGTAAATATTATTACAAATGCTCCTGAAATATCAATAGAAATATTGGGACGTTGTTTTAATATTCAATTGTTTTGGTTTCAGATTTAAATAAATTAACAAATTCTTGTTATGTCTGATTCGACTTAGAAATATTATTAATTATTATGAATAATATTATAACTGACACTCTTGAAAAGGTTTATCTTGAAGGAATATAGAGATTGTGGAAACAACTGAGTGATTTAATTCCAGTAATAAAAAAGCATACTCTTAGTTTTTAATGGAATCTACATATTGTTTCTCTAATTACAAATTGACCCGAATGAAGTCTGATTTGAAAAATCTTTAGTCACAAAATATAAAAATATATTTATGCTTTCTTCCACATATTAATTGTCTTTAAAAAATATAACTAACAAATCTAGAACAATGTATGTCAACTAGAAAAAGATTACGTATAAGATATGCCAAAAATTCTTATTGTTATTGAATCGGTTTATAGAAATACAAATTATTATCGTGATTTTATTAAACAAGTCAAAACTTGATAGAAAAGCAACTCTATTAGTGAATTTAGAGACAAATTTATAAATATATTTTATTAATTATAATATCCCTGTAAATTATTTACTAAATTCAACATATCATTTTTAGCATAACACAGGAAATTAATTAGAGAATAATCAAGATTATATAGATGAACGATGGTATATTACCTTTATGTTCCGTTTGTTTACATTAAAACTAAAAGACAAACAGTCTTGCCTTAGATATTTTAAAAATATTTTTTTAATGTTTGTTAAATTAAAAAAATGGTTATAATGTTTAGATGAAATATTTAAAAGACTTATTTCATAAATATAAAGAAAAAGGAAATGAGTACCATTTTCCAGACGATTGTGAAAATTTTGTCATCAATTTATTTTGTTTAACCGTAAATTTAGAAATTCTTTCATATCTCAGTGTTAAGGTTTGGTTGGTTAATTTTAAACAATTTTTGCATAGTTAATTTTGTTTTCCTCGCAGCAATTAATAAAAAATCATGAATTATTCTTTGTGTAAAATGCGTTTAGGATGCTTTTCATTTATCCAAATAAATCATTACACGTAATAATATAAATGCTTTTGTAGTGTAAGAGAGTGCTGTTAATTTTTTAATTTTCGGAAATAGGAATTTTGGTTTTTTAAAAATTTCGAATTGAAATCAAAATTAAAAAAAATAATGAAAAATAGAATTAAAAAAAAGAAAATAAAAAATGAAAATTTGTTAAAATAACAAATTTAACCTGTTGTAGTTTTGAATAAATTTTGCAAGTCTTAATTTCTTTTGATTTAGAATGGAAGTTAATTCCGAACCTAACATGGTGGCAGCGCTAGCAGATTCAATCACGAACCGACTGATTCCCGACATGTTCCAGATCGGAGAAGACCTAGAGAAATTTATTTCTCGTTCGAGAAGATATTTTGAAGCAGCGGAAATTAATCAAAAAAAATGACAAATTAAAATAGTTAACATGTATTTATTCCATGATACATGAGGATCTCTTGGAAGTATATGAGAACACAGCTGGTAAAGCTGATAATTTTGAGGATCGGCTAAGTCCAGTGTTTGAGAAGCCGAGAGCAGCCGCGACGAATTGGGAAAAACTGTTGAGTTATAGCAAAGGTGCTGATAACGCACAGACTTTTCAAAAAGTAGACCGGCTGGTAAAAAAATGCGTTGTCGTATAATCAGTCATTATTGTCTAATTGTATTTACCACGATGTACTAGAGCCAAACAGAAGTGTTTTCAGAAATTCCTTAAGGTAGAAAACAAAATATACATACAGATTTCAGTCCGCGGAACTTATGTTCCCTAGTGTTATCAATCAATTGTCACAAAATATTAAAATAATTTTTGTAATATTTAATTGTTTTATAAATTTAAACTAATCTTTTATTATGACAAAAGTAAAAAAAGCAATATTTATTACTTTAAAATATATTAAAGCGTGTCTGTATAATAAATTTAAAGAATCCATCTTAAATACAGATAAGGTAAAGATGGTGAAAATAAGACAACTTTTTATGTCAGTCACCATATTATCAGATATTGATTTTCATAAACCCCCTTCCTTTTATTTTTCATAAATTGCCTTTATTTTCCCCCTATTAATTGTATGTAAATTATTTACAAAAGAATTATATGTAATGTAATATGTAATTAAAAATTATATAAAATTGGAAATTAGGAATAAAATTTTTTAATGATATTAATTTGTTAAAATTTGAAAGTATATTGTGAAGATTAGTTGACAAGTTTCAAAAATAGTGACACTTCCTGGTTTGTTATAAAAAAAATATTTTGCAAACATTAATAAGCTTCATATAGGTTACAAAAAACTTTAATCATAGATATTATACAGCGCTTCTTTCTAAAGAGTAATAAATATTTCAAAAAGGATTCCCAAATGAGATGTTTTATTAAATGTTTTCTTTCATCAACAATGAAAATTTACTCTACTTCCTACATAATTTATAATTTGATGAAAACAAAACATAATTATTGATAATAAAACAAAGACTTTTTGTTCATAATATTGAAAATAAAACGTGAAAAATTATTTATATGAACATTAAATAATGAAAAAAATGATTGTTTGTAAAGTAAGGTTTTAAATTAACTTTCAGTTTTTATGCTATTGTTACTCTTTTTACTAATTATAATTTCAAAAATTTTCGGTTAAATAATTAAAATTTAAAATATTTTTTTGGGCCCATTTCAGAATAGATTTTAAGATCTTTACTTCCCTACAATGGTGCAGGAAACTCATGTTACAATAGGATTTTTTATTTTTATTTGGTTAAATTTTTTCCAGTTACAACCCCGACTTAGAAATATTTTAATGATATTTATTCAAAAGGATGTAAACCGAATAAGAAGAATAAATTAAAAAAATGGTTACATAAGTCATATTGCTCAGATAAATATAGATAAAACTTGGTTCATTTTAAATCTTGTTAGTTATTCTCAGATGAAAAAAGGTGCCGTTGTATTCGATATGTCCGTATATGTAATTTATATTTTAATATAAATAAATTACAGGTACTAGATGTATCCCAGATCCCTTAAACCATATACTTTGTACAGATCTAATTAACTTTCGCATGGAGAAATAAAAAATTTTAAACGAAAATCTGTTAGTAAAATAACTACATCGATGCTAAAATTGCCCGACTGTTTCGCGGTTTTCTTTATTTGTAACTAGATAAAACGCAAATTAATATAAATAAATAATTTTTCAAATAAATTTTTTAATGAATTTTTTATGATAAAAATAATTAAATTAAAAAAAATTTATTTTAATCTTTTATTTAAAAAAACTGATCACTGTAAAATACTAATGTTTTCATAATTTTTTTTAAAAAAAATTTTCATAATTTTTTTTTATTATTTATTTTATTATTATTTTTATTATTATTATTATTATTTTTATTATTATTTTTTCTTATTTAAATAATTTTTCATAAATTTTTTTAAAAATTTTTTTCACAATTTAATAGATAAATCTCAGCATAATATGCCAATCGCAGTATTAAATACTATTGACAGCATAAAACATTATTCACAGTATCATATACTATATACATACAGGACTAATATAAATCAAAAGTAAATGTGCCTTATGTCAATCACAACTACGTGAATGGTTTTTTATGAAATGACACTGGTTGTTTCTCTTGACAAGACTAACGACTGCTGTCTTGTTTACATTATAAAGTGATACAATTTCTCTACAATTTTGTCCTCTATAAGATAGACACCAATAATCAATTTCTTGATATCTTCTGACATTTTCAGGTCTAAGGTTATCAAAAATATTTGTTCCGGATTTTCTAGATCTTAAAATTTAATATCTATATTTTTCAATTCTTAGAAATATTAATTATAAGACAAGCAATAAAAGTATATTTAAATCAAACAAAATTCGAACAAGCAATAAAAGTATATTTAAATCAAACAAAATTCGAACATATTTAATATTAAGTTAACCAAATAATGATATTCCGAATTGCTGTGTTGGCAAGTGAGCAATTTAGCGACTGGTTTAATTCAACAGTAGGAATAAAATAAGGTTGCATTCTTTCACCAACACTGTTCAACCTTTTCCTTGAGAGAATTGTTATGAAAGCAATAAACGATCTAGACGATGTTGGAATAAGCTGCAGAGGAACAAGAATAACCAACCTCCGATTTGCTGAGACATAGATCTAATCGGTAAAGATGAGGCAAAGATTCAGGAACCCACGAATAGATTACACAAAGCGTCAAAGAAATTCGCAATGGAAATCAACAGACAAAAAATGCAAAATAATGATTTCAGGAAACCATAACAACGAGATTAAACTGGAAATTGACATTGAAGGGGAGAAACTGGAACATGTTAAGAGTTTCAAATCCTTAGGCTCTACTATCACAAAGAATACATCAGAAGCCGGATTGATATTGCAACAATCGCAATAATTAAGCTTAGCACAGTTTTTAACCTCAAAGAAATCCATCTCAAGAGCAGAATAAAGATCAATAAGGCTATTGTCTGGGCAGCACTCCTCTATGGATGCGAGAGTTGGACAATAAATCAGAAAAGCATGGATAGACTTAAAGCGTTTGAAATGAAGTGCTACAGGAGAATGCTGAAGATCACGTGGAAAGAAAATAGACAAACGACTTTGTCTGGAGGAGAGTGACAGAAATACTAGGTAAAAGACCGGAATCAATAGAAGAGACCATCAAGAGAAGGAAGCTGAAATTCTACGGTCATCAAATAAGAAAACAAACACTAACAAAGGTTATGATTGAGGGAAGAGTGGAAGAAGAAAGACCAAGAGGAAGACCAAAGAGGCAATGGATAGACGATTTAAAAGAATGGACTGGACTGAGTATGGAATGTCTGAGAAAAGAAGATACAAATAGAGAGATGTGGCGAAGGCTTGTTTATAATTGGGTGCACCTACGGCCCAACGGCTAAGGTTAAAAAGAAGAAAAAAGATTACAAATACAAATTTTTTAAAAAAATCTGTTTTATATTTTTTTCAAATATCACTTTTTTTATTTCAGGAGGAAGCATACTGTTGAGAATAGAGTATAAAAAATAAAATTTTATAAATTAAATTGTTTTAATTAATAGATATAATAAGATATTATTTATCTGTTTATCATAATAAATATAAATTATATATGAATAATTAAAATAAAATTAAATGAAAATAAAAAGAACTCAGATAAAAGAAAGTTAGTAAAAAGTAGATAAAAGGAATTATTTCTATAAGTTTAGAAGGTCAATTGAGTCATAAAGAATTATTTTTAAAGGTTTAGAAGCTCAGTTATTTGAAAAGAAAGAAATTTTTAATTAAAATTGACATTTAAAATAAAGAAAAAAGGAATTTTAGGAATTTTATTTAACAACAGATAAAAGTTGACATTAGACCACCCAAGATGAAAATATAATATATAAAAGCTATCGCTATTTTCGAACGGGAGAAGAAGAAAATTTATAATCAAGAGTACAATTCAGCTATATGAATTTAACATACAAATTATATATGTTATTTAATATATTTCCCTATATAATTTAAAATTAGTTTGTATGAGTATAACTACTTCACCATCTATCTAAACTTTAAATCCATAAGAATAAGTCCTTTAAATAAAATAAACTTGTAATTGTAAATAATAAATAATTATTTTTATAAAACTCTATCGCTTTGAATTTCGTTTTTGAAAATAAATAATCATCTAGATACCCCAACAATACTATTCAGATCATCAAACATACATAATAAAAAAATTATATAAAAATATACATAAAAATAACTTGTATAAATTTATTTAACTTAATTCTCTTTTAAAATTAATTTTCTGTTAAAAATTTTAATTTCATTTTTAATCCCTAGCTTAAAATTTATAATAATGTCATGAAATATTTCTGAAAATTCGATTGGAAATTTGTTAAAATTTTACAGAATATTTATTTTACCGCCGTTTTTAATTATTTTACAAATTATTCATTTAAATTCCTTTTGTTTAAATTTATACTTTTATTCATTCGATCTATTTTTAATTCTGAATTACTGAAACACATCTCTTATTCTTAAAATCATTAGTCCTGACTTAATTCTTAATTACAAAAATAGATTTCCTAATTTTTCATTTCAAAATTATTACTTCTGAATTTTTATAAAATATTAATTATTTTATTTTAATCATAAATTTTCGAATTTAAGAAATATTTTATCTAATTTTACTTTGAAAATCAATTTCAATTTTTTTAACTATTTATTTTGCGAACTTCATATACGTGATTCATCTTTTCCTTAATAATACTGAAATCTCTGACTCACTACTCTGACAGACTTGAACTCAGCGAGCCAGATAACACAGTTAACTTTCATTTCAAATGATTAAAAATGTTTTTCATACTGATTATCTGTAATAATTTATTGCATAAATATTATATTTACTAAATTTTCTAAATTATTTAATTTCGAAAACAGATATAATTTATACTCGATACAGCATTTACTTATTAGTGAAAGGAAAAGCTAACTCACAGATGCGGAAGGTTTGTCATCCCCACTTGAATCTGTTCCAGACACTACCCTCCATACTCTACATATCGTATCTTCGGAAACTGATATTAAAATATCTGATTTAAAGGTCAGATCTGTAATAATCTTCGAATGAGCACAAATTTCGACCAATAACCTTCCGGTTTCACAATTCAAAAGACATAATCGACCATTAGTGAATCCTATGGCACAGATACGTTTATCATTGAGCATAAGAATCGCTGATGGTTGATTCATTTGTTCACTGTTTGCTGGGGTATACTGACACAATATAATTCAGTCACATTGCGTACAAATTAGATAAAAAACAATAATTATTTAATCACTTAAGTCCCTTTTGTAATTTTAAGGAACAAGAGTGGTTTGATTATTTGGTTAATTTTTCATTAATTAGATATAAATTAACTATTGGGTTGTTCAGAAAGTCATTTCGTTTTTTTTAATACTTGTTATAAATGTATTCTTTTATATTAATAATCATTAATAATCATTGATTATATTATTTATTTTAGCAGTTGGTAATCAAGGTTAGATTTGGAAAATTCTGGAATAATTAAAAACATTTATATTTGATTTTTGACCTATCAAAGATGGAAAGCAAGAATCAGCATTTACAGCATGTATTACTTTTTTACTTACGAAAAGGTAAAAATGCTGTACAAGCAAGAAGAAAATTATACAAAGTGTATGAAGAAGATGTGTTGACAGAACGTCGATGCCAAAACTGGTTTAAAAAATTTAGATCCGGAAATTTTGATGTTGAAGATTCTTCACGTTCCGGAAGGCCCATTGAGGCCGACGAAGACATAATAAAGGCATTAATTGATTCAAACCGGCGAATAACAACTCGCGAAATTGCCCAGACATTACATTTATCTAATTCGACCGTCCATGATCATTTGAAGCGCCTAGGTTTTACATTAAAACTCGAGACATGGATTCCTTATAATCTTACCGAACGAAATTTATGCTGTCATTTAGACATCTGCGATATGCTTCTCAAACGTCAAGAAAATGATCCATTTTTGAAGCGCATCGTCACTGGAGATGAGAAATGAGTAGTCTACAATAATGTAAAATGCAAGAGATCTTGGAGTAAAAAAGATCAACCTGCTCAAAGCACTTCGAAAGCTGACATTCATCAAGAAAAAGTAATGCTATCTGTTTGGTGGGATTTCAAAGGAATCGTATTTTATGAGCTTCTTCCGGACAAAACTACGATCAATTCGGACGTCTACTGTCATCTGTTGGACAAATTAAATTAATCCCTTAAACACAAAAGGCCAGAATTGATCAATAGAAAATGTGTAGTGTTTCACCAAGATAATGACAGACCTCATACAAGTTTGGTAACTCGCCAAAAGCTTTTACAGCTTGGATGGAACATCATGTTTCACACACCACATTCTCCAAACCTCGCACCTTCTGATTATCATTTGTTCCGGTCTCTACAGAATTATTTAGATGGTAACACTTTTGGATCAAATTAAGATGTTATAAATCACCTGGAAAAGTTTTTTAGCAGCAAAGAACAAATATTTTATTAACGTGGAATCATGTCACTACCAGGAAGATGGAAGAAGGTATTGGACCACAATGGTCAATATGTATTTCAAAAAAATATTTATTCGTCATAAAAATTTGTCTTTTACTTTAATACAAAAAAACGAAATGACTTTCCGAACAACCCAATAGTAATAATCTAAAAAATATTAGTGCGTAATGCTCAAAAATAATAAAGCACAATTTTAAAGTACAAAAATATTTGAAATCTAAAGTTAATTAAAACAAAATTTCGATTCAATACAATATTTGTAAAAAACATAGGACAACTTCAAGATACAATTTATTTACAAATTGACAAATACTTGTTTTCTTATTAGCGCATCTCTAATCGTTTTTACAAAAACAATCAGAAATTTGTCCTCAATTAATCAAAAACAGGATATATTGTCAAGGAACTTATATACATTCATTTCTAAAACCTAAACTCAGCACCGTATTGTTCAATGTATCTGTGATTCAAAGGAGACCGTGAAATAAAGCCATAAAATAGGAAAATATTATAAGTACAGTTAAGCAAATTGTATTTGATATTATCTCAACATATACGAGAAATGACATAGATCTTCAAAACGAAAGAACAGAAGCATCATGTTATTTCTTACAATAACGTGTTAGTCGGTGTACTCTAGTTCCTCATAAAATTCTCTATCTTGTTTAATTTATATGAATCCACACGGATATTTATTAAAATTTTATAAAACAGGTTTCTTGTGGCTTTCTCTTCATTTACAACGGAAATCAAAGAGATTTTCTACCTAAAAACTGTTATTCAAAAAATCCTTAGCTACTATTACTGTTAGTTAAGTCAATATTATCACTCATAAATATCACAATTGAAATAATTTTGATCACAAACAAATTCAAACAAATGTTCTTCTTCTTTTAATAATCAATTCACTGATATTTATTTGTTAAATAATCTTTATATGCTTAAATCCTGATTAATTTTTTAAAAGTTCAGATTTATTATTTTCAAAAATTATATAATTAAAATAAATGACAATTTATAGAATATATTATGAAAATTGATTTTGTGAAACTGACAATGTTGTTTTAATATTTTAACGCGCAAATAGTTTAGAAAATAAATCGAAAACAGTTTGTGGTTTGCAAGCTAATCTGGTATGTAAATTTAATTGTCGCGGGTGTCAAAACTCGTACACAGCTGCCCGATGGATGCCTGTTACAAACAATATGCGGAAGTGAAGGAGTTAAACAGGCATCTCAGAATAGATCACGAAGGAGCAGAGCCAATCCCACGGAAGAAGAGAGAGAAGAAAACCCAGCCACGTCAGAAGAAAGAAAAATATTAATGTCAACACTGTCCGAGTGAATACAAAGCCGCTGGTTTCCTAATGATTCATATTCAGAAGAATCATCAAGAAACGCCAACATCCAACGCCCAGAAAGAAGAAAACGTGGAAGAAGAGAACCAGGAAGAGCCGACATCAAACCAATCCAATCCTCAGTTGCCGGACGCAACTGTGAGTATGCCGAGGATACAGCCGAACAACGATGCCGAAGAGACGCATCTACAATACCGACTGGCAGTCGATTACAAGACTGCAAGAGGACAATTCAAGTGCCCATTTCGCGGTTGTTACGCGTCCACCGTAACAGCCAACGGCATGTACGGCCATGGTACCAAATTCCATGGTTGGTCATTCGTTACTGGCAAGCCGACTGCTCAGAGGCGGAAGGCCACTGACCCCGTAGGAGGCCTATCGGGGGGCCCTTAAGGACATTAGTTTTGGTGGACCCTCTAAAGAGCCTTAGGTTCAATACCATTACAGAGATGGGAAGCCTACACATCGGAGAGAATATGCAAGCATATTCTCCACAGTCTGCTACGGCTGTGAAAGCTGGAGAACTGCGGACAAGAACATTAAGAAATTACATGCCCTTCATAACATGCACGCGCATAGTTAGGAAGAAACACAAGATTGAAAAGATCCGTATGGACATGCTGGACATTGGACTCCCACATCCCATGGATATTATCGCGAGTAAACGGCTGACTTTCCACAGTAAGACAGAAACTGCAGAGGAGTACGAGACAATCAAACGAATCTGAAACGGAGATATACAAATGGGGAAAATATCAGTGGGACAAAAAAGCAATCAATTTCGGAATGCATTCGAGTGGACATACAGTGGCTATTTGGGGATGATGCGGAGTATGAAGATTTCATTAACCGCATCATTCACAGAGATCCTACTGTATCGAGGGAAACATTCATAAACTCCTTAATTCGATCAGGAAGACTCAATAGGACAAGAAAAACTGTACCGAAGCTGATCAACGAGAGAGGCAAACGTCACCAATGTCCAGTAGAAAGATGCTACAAGGAGTTTGCCGAAAAGAAGGGGCTGAACAGATATATGAAAAGGGACCACGCGGTTTCCGCTTCCACTAATCCTGATCAGCTCAACGAGACACAACAACAGCAATTGCCATTCCCATGTACACTATGTAAAAAGTTGTACAAGACGAAGGGGTGGCTGACAAGGCACCTCTACCTTGATCATAAATTGGAGGAGACAGAAGACATTGGAGACCCGACAATGACACCAGCGCAAACCAGTACAACAAATACCACAGAAGAAAGAGTCGTAGAAAACCTAAACATTCCAGGCAACCAGATTCTATCTCGACGGTGGTGGAAGAAGCGATAGGTACTGAAGAAACACATCTAACTTTTAGGATTGCAGATCTAACTGCAAGGGGTAGTTCAGATGTCCCTTTCGCGGCTGTAAGAAGTCCACGAATACAGCAAAAAGGATGCAGAACCATGGCTATAAAACCCGTGGGTGGTCGTTTTTCACAGGGAAGCCGAAAAGATCTCGGAGACTGAAACTATCGGACCCCGTAGGAGGCCTATCGGGGGGCTACTAGTGATTCTTTAGTTTGGGTAGACCCTCTAAAGAGTCTAGAGGCTCAATACCATTCGAAAGAGATGGGAAACCCACATCGGAGAGACAAATCGTCATCTCAAAACCCGGATTAGCGAACACTCGCAAATGAGTCGATCGAGTAAGATTCTTGATCATTGGTTATGTTGTAAGGACTCCCACGGGAAGCCGCTCTACGTGGCCCTGGCGTAAAAGAAGGAGGACCGCGTGGCGCACCTGCGCTCGCAGTTCCAGCAGCGCGTGCACCAGCCTGCGCAGACCGTCTTCAACCCTGGAATGATGAACTTCGCCAACCCGCAGAGACCGTTCATGGAGCGCCCCAACAACATCATCCCGAACAGGTGGCCGCAGAAAATGCCGTACGCGGCCATGCAGCCCAGGAACAACATGGTGGGCATTCCGGTCAGCCAGAACATCATGATGGCCGCCAATCTGCCACAGAACGTGGCTGCGTCGGCGGCCAGACGCAACATGGTCGAGCCGATGATGAACCAGAACAGGACGGCGCGCCCTATCACGGGCAACGTGCAGATGAACCAGCCGCGCCTCCAGTACAACATGGTCGCCAACCTCATCTATTTCAAAAGATGAGTTTTCTTTTCTACTGAAGGGATTTGATTCACATTACGAACGACAGTTTTGTGAATCTCTACTAATAAGACATTACAACCCATCAATTAACATTCAGAATGGACAAAGTAAGGTATAAGTAATATACATATATATATATATATATATATATATATATATATATATATATATATGTATCCATGGAATTTAGAAACCTGTTTTTGAAGGCCTCTACTCAATCGCTTTTCTCCAAACTTTGCACACTTACTCATTCTCGATGACAATAAATGACAATGTAAAAATTTGATGGAAAAAACTTCTTAAAATCCCAAAATGGGAAAAACGGAAAATTCGTAGTTCCCGAACAATATCAATTGCAAGATATCTACTCATAAATTATAAGTAGTTTATATTAATTTTTAAAATTTTAATTTTAAAAACTTTGTTGGCAAAGTAGAGTTCTGTCTGCATAAAGAATGGATTAAAAAAATTAAATTTTTCCATTACTAGTTAACACAAATGTTTAACCTATTTACAGATAACTTTCTTATAGAATACACATTCATTATGCCAAAAAATAGAAATTTTATCTTTGAACCTTGACGAAAAAGAATTTTGAAAAAGAATACATATAATTGAATTAAATTATGAAAAATTAAAAAGAAATTAATTAAATTATTTATTCTTTCTAATCATTTTTTTAGCAACACCAATATGGATTTTACAACATTTATTAATATCACAAGCGCATTCACTATTCGACATTTTTCTTGATCAATATTTTTCTGAATTCATACTAATTATTTTCAATAAATGAAAATCTGTTAATATCATTTATTAATTATAAAGAATTTAATTGGTTAAAATTAAATCTAAACATTTGTAAAAAAGTATATATTAAATTAAAATTTTAAATTACATTAAAAATTAAATAATACATTCAAAAATTATTTTAAATCTTTTTACTTTAAAATTAAATTAAATTATTTTTAATTAGTAAGAATCAAAGAAAATACCAATCATCCATTTGTGTAGGAGAGGCACAATCCGAATCAACATACAACATGTACAATATAAAACAACACACAATTCAAAACATTCCTCAAAATTTTATTGTTAGTTTGCTAGAAACAGTTTGATGAACCAAATGATTATTATCTATATTATCTAGTGATAAATTATTAAACTAGATTTTCAAAATCAGTTCAGTGAAATACTTTTATATTGAGCTTCCATCATCAATATAGTAATAAACTTTTTTTGGTACCGTAGCACTTTGGGCTGTGGGAGCACTCAATTATGCACAAGCATATGACTTGGGTTTGCATATTTTTGAGTGTCTCAGTAGGCGAGGAAACTGGTGGCGCCTATCTCCTCTCCAGGAATGGATGGCCGTTGACTTCAAGGAGCTCAACCGCCCTTTGCTAGGTTTTCTTTTTCATCCTGCTGGTGCCCACACACCTCTTCACCCAAATTGCTCTGGGTGAGGCGGCCGGTTTAGTCGCCAACCATTCGACCATGGGACAGGTATTACAGGTTTACATGGTACCTGTAACAGACAGATTGCCTGACCTGACCTGTAGTCAATGGCCCCGTGATTTCCCTATCGGTCACCCAAATAAGTACTTACGCGGCCGTTAGTTGCTTGACTTCGGAGATCGGACGAGATCGAACGTACCCAAATGAGGCCATTGGACTACACAGTAATAAACTAGTCAATCAAAAGGTATTTTTATATCCATTCTTTATGCTGACAGAACTTTTATTTGACCAAGAGATTTTTTTTATATCTTTTGTAGATGGGAAAGTGACATTTATTATTATTTATTCATCTATTAATACTTTTTTATCTTTACTTTGTTGCGTAATATAATCTACTTATAATTACCGTTCTTCAAATTCTGAGACCTTAAAAAGTTTTTTCGATCATATTTTCACACAATCATTTATTGTCATCGATAATGAGTAAGTGTGCAGAGATGGGAGACAATCGATTGAGTAAAAAGCCCTCAAAAACAGGTATCTAAATTCCATGGATAATATAAAGAATGGAAGAAACAAACAAAGATTCCAAATTAGTCACAAAGATGCGCATCATTCGTACAGACAACGTCATCGGTTATCTGCCATTATTAATGATTGTAACTAACTGTATTTTAATAATGGTGACACAAAATATCATATAAAAGGAAGAAGATATCGATGTGAAATTAGATTCCCTTAATAATGTAATTTAATTATCGTATTCCACTCACAACCAAATAGTTAATAGAAGTTTAAAGCCCAATATGTCTGATTGAGCACCAATGTATTGTGTATATAAAGTTGGATTAATCAGGTAAGTTTTCGAAAGTAATACCTTTGACACAAGATCTAAAGTTGAATCGGTTGTCGTCTTCCAAAAATGAATCGTAAAGTTCTCATCTGCTGAGGCAAGCCATTTTTTATCAGAGCTCATACATACTATTCCACTGTTATGTGCTCTCATACATCCTTTGAATTGAACTAAATCAGATTTGGAGACTTCAAATTTTAGAAAAGACCCACTGTCCGTGCCTAAATTATTGGTTTATATCAAAGTATATACAATAGTTATATATATACATTGTAAGGTAAAATCTATATAATAGGGATAAAAATAAGACGACGCGTTTCGAGATAATAAAAATCCCATCATCAGGTCACAAAATGTACCAAGCAGGTACACTATATGGAAACTTGCCGAAAATAAATAAAATTTATCCAATAAATTATTGGATGAAAATAACTTTATTTCACTTTTCCTTAAAATTAAGAAAAATGCACTAAATGCATTCAATCTCATTCTCGCAATCCAACCATTGGCAGCTATCAATTGCCATTTGAGAAAACGATATGTTTTCTCTATCGTTCTGTACTTTACAAGGTAACGGAGACATATGATAAAGATGACAACTAACAGCACACCAATAGTTAATCTTTGAGATGAAACTTCTCACACTCAATGCAATCAACTCAATTTTCCCATCAAACCCAAAACAATCCGAAATCTCATCGATGCAATTTGACTGAAATGTCTGACCAAATGGAAATCTGAGAGAACGTTGAAAGTTTTTTCCATCCAATAATTTATTGGATAAATTTTATTTATTTTCGGCAAGTTTCCATATAGTGTACCTGTGCTTGGTACATTTTGTGACCTGATGATGGGATTTTTATTATCTCGAAACGCGTCGTCTTGTTTTTATCCCTAATATATATATATATATATATATATATATATATATATATATATATAT
>MQRK01199368.1:15876-26711 GCA_001938485.1 Girardia tigrina
AATCAAAAATAATATTCGATTAATTAAAATGAAATAATTCTCTAAATAAAAATCTTTTTAAATTCTTAAAAAGTTAATTCCATAAATAATTGATAAAATATAGATATATAAATATATTATAAATTTTATAAATTTGAAATAATTAATTGTTATAAATAATCTCTAAAATAAATATTTAAAACCAAAAGTTTTAAAACAGTTATAAAAAATATATCTTAATTAATTTAAAAAAGTTAATTCTATAAATAATTAATAAAATATAGATATATAAATATATTAAAATTTTATAATTAAAATCTCTATTAAATAATTATAAATTTAAATAGTGATTAATATTTGTGTATTTTAAAAATTCGTGATTTGTATTTCAAAAATAAAAATAATATTTTCTGTGTTTCAAATTTGTGAATTGTATCTTAAATTTGTAAATTGTTTTTGCAAATCTTTGTTAAAAACAAATAAAATGTTTTATTAAAGAGAAATAATTTATAGTTTAAATTATTAATAATCACTATGTTTAAATTGAATTTTTAAAATATTTTTAAAGATCTAAATTTATGGAAAATGAATAAAATAACATATTTATTTATTTATCGATATTATTATGTATATTTAGAATTTTTTAGATCTGGTTTATGTAATTGAAATAGTTCCTCATAAATTTGTTTCAATAATGAAAATTGTAGTATAAATAAAGTTTGCAAAATTATGAATTCT
The DNA here is from genome assembly GCA_001938485.1 of Girardia tigrina. Lineage (NCBI taxonomy): Eukaryota > Metazoa > Platyhelminthes > Tricladida > Dugesiidae > Girardia > Girardia tigrina. The sequence continues at coordinate 16,594 of MQRK01199368.1, forward strand.
GATTTCAATCACGAACCTAATAAAGATAAATAAATAAATAATTTTTCCCTAATCATTTTAAACTAACTTTATAAAAAAGTAACATTATAACTAACAAATATAATTGCTGTTGATGGAAAATAATTTCTGAAATATGTACAATAATCAATTTATTAAAAATGCTTAAACAAAATCATTTTTCAAAAAAAAGTGTGTGTGTGTCAATAAAAATATTTATATTTTATCTAATTAATCTTTGTTTTATATTTTAAAAAACACAAACATTTCTTTAAAAAATTTATAAATATTATATTATCGTATATATATATATATATATATATATATTGTACAAATAAGTCACTTAACTATGGCAACATAAGAGTTCACTTGTTAACAATTAAATATCGACGACAAATGTCACAGATATATCAATATATAGCATCAGAACTTGTGACACCATCATTCATCATTCAGCTCATTAATTCGTATAAGCTGAACTACAAAATTGATTAAGAAGTGCATTTTTCTATGGAAAAATCATTCGTTGATGGAGATGAGCAAATTGATTATATTAAATCAAAATCTGAAAGTAAGTTTTAGTGAAAACTTTTGTAAAATATTTTATTGTTTTATTATTTTTGCATTATTTTAAAATGATTTTATTTCAAAATTAATAGAATTTATTCCAATTTCAGTTTCATTTTAAATTTTATTATTAAATATGGAATATTATAATGAATAACTAAATAAATATATTTTATTAATGTTTAAATAATATTAATATGAAAAAATAAATAATGTATTTTTTAAGTAAAATATGACGAACAAATGTCAAAAATGGTTTTTATTTAGAATAAATATTTTTATATCGCTGGTTTAACACTGTTAAATTGGGAATTTTACCGCCAAATGGTGTTTTTTAATTTTCGTTGCAAAATTCGACTTTCCGTAAAATATTCATATCTTACGATCTATTTAATATTTTCAATAAAAGTTTCAGTGTTTTACTTTAAAAAGGTGTCTCCATTTAAGTACGTAGAAAGAAGTATGAACAATGTTTTAATAGTTATTTTTCTAAGTGTTTCAAAATTTTAAGATCGGAAACCTTTATTCTGAAAATTCGTTTTTTACTCGTTCCATTATTTAAGTATGTTGGGGGGGCAACCCCTCAAAAAGTATCGAAAAAAATGGAGGACATCTTAAGTCTTAAAATAATAGGTATCGAAAATAATTGCTAAGAATGAATATAAATTTGATTTTTAAATTAAAACGACTCAAAATTCATTTTCTTATTCATACATCATTATAGAAAAACGGCCTAAAATCCAAAATATGAAAAAATCTTTTGTTTACTAAAGAAAAAGAAAGATAACTCACCATGCGACCTTAATCCATTTGTAATGTTTGTTTGCGTTTATTCACGAATTACCCTACATACATCCATTATATATTTATTTATATTAAAATAATATATTCTAATTTGGTTGCTCTAGACCAATACCATCGGAGGAGCAATGCTCTAAGCTGCCATCTCCGGATGGTTGACCTAGAGCGATTATATACATATTTATATAAATATAAATAAATATATTATTTATACTGAATAATAATTATATTAAAAACTTAAAATAATTAAAATATCAAATATTAAAAAAATTCAAATTCAAATAGCCGAATTAAATATTATTGACGAAAATACATAATAAAAACATCTCAAAACTCTAAGGTAATCCCCAAACTCATTTAATAATTCATCCTACGGAAATCATACTTCTAAATGGTTACAACAAATAAATTATTCTTAAAGCTACAAACGGAAACAAGTAAATTTAAAAAGGATGTAACCATACATGCTATTATTAACTACGCGACATAGTATGCGTTGACGTCGTAATTTCTTTTGCTATTTAAATTTTTATGTGTTAGGAATAATATTAGTAATAATAAATTATTATTCAAGTTTTTTATCATTCAAATTATATTAATTTATTTTAAATTAATTAAATGTGATTCCAATTAATTCATTTTTAATTCTCGCATTTTTTCTATTTTTGTTTTAATTATCAAATATATTTTTGGGAAACAATTTGTTTGTGAAATTCTATATTACGACTTACATGGCGAACATTTTCAGATACTGGAAATTTCTGGTTCCCGATACATACAATCGAAAGATAATTTGGAAGAATTCATAGAAGAATGCAAAAGATTTTTTGAAGGTTCCGGAACCGATTCTCATCACAAGAGATGGAAGCAACATTTGGATATTTCATAAAAATAATGAACATAAACAAAATATAAATATCATGTAACTTAAATTTGAAACAGTTTCACACAGAAAAAAATATAAACAAATTTGCATAATATCTTCCCACTCCTACTTTTTAAGACACATAAAATAATTTACTGAGCATGGGGAACTCTATCACCTTCGCGTACTGAAGGGCTCGAACACACAAAATCCTTCCCTTCCAGATCGTTTTCATCCTCGGTTTCTTATTATTCAACATAAATGCCATCAACTTCCACTTCCGTTAATTTTCTCCTCTCCAGTCAGAGTCTAGCCTTGGCACTTGTTTGTGGTAAATGTTTGATGTAATCATAAGGGGCACCAGTGTTACAAAAAATTCACCCTGGACCACAGTATTGTGGTTGAGGATGCTAAATAGCTTCATTCGATCGACAACAGTGGCCACAATAACTTGGTAGAGCTTGAGGTCATGAATAGAGTACTCAAAAAGGTAGTGAGGTGGAGAATCCTCAAGTTTGAGCTGCTTCCATATTCCGCAACAATTTCTCTTAGTGTGCACTAGCGTCCTCAAAATCCGACCCTCCCCAAATAGAATTTAGATCACCGGTAGATGCAAGTTATTATTACGCAGCAGTGATAATCTGCTATTCTTTCCTGGACTATGAAGGTAACCAAAAAAATGATTTACAGTACCGCAAACAAACTAATACCCGGTTCGAGTACTGGTGGAGGGGTTTTCATTGATGCTGCATCCGCCTTGCAGTCTTCCCGTACATGGTCCACCAGTTTGCATTTGAAAAAACTCTACCGATTGTCATCATTTTTTATTTTCATTTTCGCTGAAGCACATCTTTCGATTTAGCACATCATTTTAAGAAAATAACAGCAATTGTAACGGTATCAGTTTTTTGTATTAAAGTGTTTTTCTTCACAGCTTCCAACGAAAAGTTCCTCGGTACATCCACCGGAAGGACAAATAAGAAAGCCTGACAGGAAACTTTCCTGAAATTCTTCTCCGTGAAAAAAATCTTCGCAAGCCCCCACAAAACCGATACAAAATTTTCAATTAACGCTCTTATTCTGAGGTTTTTCGAGCGGAATTTCTCATAAGCCACTCGTGGATCAGCACCATAAGCTTCCAGGAGTAATTCTTTTACTATGTCATAATATCTTTTATCCCTGTTAGAAATTCCAGAATATATTTCAACTGCGCGTTCTTCCTTATCGTTATCGCAAATCTCCTCAAATTTGCGGGAATGTTCGTGTGTTGTTCTGACCTACAACAATCAATGAATTACTTTAAGTGTAATTTACTTTTCATTTCCGTAGACTAAAGTTAATTTTTGAAAACAAATAATAATTATTCAAGCTTTCGAAAATTTTCCACAAATATTAAAAAATCAAATCTAAAAATATAATTGTGTTCCCTAAAACGAAAATATCATTAATATATAAATAATATCTTAGAGATCTTAATCCTTCAATTGTATCACTGAAGTATTAGGTAAAGAAGTCTTAATTGTTTGATCATTTAAAAACCACAAATACATCACATTTCATAAAATGAAATTCTTACTCAATTATCAATTTTACAAGTAATTGTATATAATATTTTTAATTAAGGACATTACCATTTAATAAATACTAGAAAAAAACCTGTCATATATGACGGGGAGCTGAATTTTTGACTTTGAAAGTTTATGTTTTAATTTTTAAATCGAAATTATTATAGTTTATTATTTAATATTTCGGATTCTGTGTTGATTTAACAGTCAGTCAGTTAAATCGACTCCCAGAGCCTTTCAGCAAAGGAGCTGTACAGATAGAACCGTTTCGATGCGGACTATGCAGAGCTATCTTAACTTTGAGCGGATTCACTCCCTGTTCCTTCACTATTTTACATTTTGGGGTAGTCCATAAATGACGTCACGCAATTTTAGCAGATTTCAAACCCCTTCTTTCCCTCGTCAAATTTCGTGACAGTATACATTCTCTAAATACTTCAGCATTTCGATTTGACATCACATTTCCGAACCCCCCTCCCCCAAATTAAAACTTCGTCACTAAATTCTGTCCCCCTCGCCCCCCTAATACGTGATGTTTTTATGGACCCTTTATCAGCATATGTATGATCGAAGTAAAATTTGAGCTTGACCAACAAACCGTGAATCAGATGATAACGAAATTTTGCAAATTTAACCTAAATTGATTTTTGGAAATATAATTAGTAAATAAGTGATTAAAATGGTCATTTATCAAATAAATTAGTATTTTATTGATAATTTCATAAAATTTTTCACGAAATCCGTGTAGGAATCGTTAAAATTGTCATTATTTGAAATCAGTGTTAATTTAACCATTTAACGACTTGTACGGTTTTCGATCGACTTCATCAACTTCCGGGTGTCTTTCGGCAAAGGCGCCGTACCGACAGAATTGTATTGATACGGGCTATCCAGATTGACCATTATCTTAAATGGATTCATTCTGGTTCGTCTGCAATTTCACATTGAAAAGCGTGACCGACAAACAAACAAACCAACACACTTTTTAGACAAATATTATATATACATAATTAAATTAACTTATAACTTGCTTAAATACTTAATATCCCAGTGTATCAAATATAATACAAATATAAAAAACAGCGTGCTCAAATGGGTACGCAATGTGATTTGGTTTACAGAAATGAAATCAGCTCATCAAGATTACCATTTTGATGTTTATCAAAGAAGGGGGCGATATATAGAAATACACCTAAATTGTGCCAATTATGTCAAATTACATAACTCAGAATTTCCAGATAAATTAAGTGTCACCAAAAGGAGTTTTACAACATATGCACTTTGATGTTGCATTTTTAATGTGAGGTGTATAATTTTGTCAATTATTACAATAACATTTTTATAATTATTAATGAAAAAGTTTCAGATCGATTTTAGTTAATAAATAAAATTTGAACTCTTGACTTTTGTTTTAAAAATAAAACAAATGAGATATTTTTAATCAGCATATAAAATCTCCTCACTTATCCCGAAAATCCAAGTAACATTTTTTTTGGTACTGTAGCTTTTTGGACCGTGGGTGCACTCAATTATGCACAAGCATATGGCTTAGGTTTGCATATTTTTGAGTGTCTCAGTAGGCAAGGAACCTGGTGGCGCCTATCTTCTCTCCAGGTATGGATGACCGTTGACTCCAAGGAGCTCATCCACCCTTTGCTAGGTTTTGTTTTTCATCCTGCTAGGTGTCCACACAACTCTTCACATAGGTTGCTCTGTGTGAGGCAGCCGGTTTAGGCACCAACTATTCGACCATGGGACAGGTATTACAGGCTTACATGGTACCTGTAGCAGTCAGATTGCCTGACCTGACCTGTAGTCAATGGCCCCGCGATTTCCCTATCGGAAACCCAAATAAGTACTAACGCGGCCGTTGGTTGCTTGACTTCGGAGATCGGACGAGATCCGACGTACCCAACTGCGGCCATCGACTACTACAAGTAACATAGTTGGACTGAAGCTACGTAATTTTGATATTTTCTATTACATCAATCCTGGATTTTTATACCATGGAACCCGGATATAAGAAACTTCCTTGCAAACCATGCTGTGTATGGGTGATTTGCTGATAGAGAGATGCTGATGTAGGAGACCCAGATGTAAGAGAAACCGGATTTAAGAGAAAGTCTAGATGTAAGATGCTCGCATTTGTTGTTGTACACCCGTATGTAAAAGAAATTACAAACTTCTTAACCAGCGGGACACGGGTAGTACTGTGTGTGTACCGTACTGTTTCTACAATTGAATTTCGTTAATAAATATAAGTACAGGGTGGCCCAATGGGTACGCAGCCTCTAATTTTTGCATATTCTAAATCTACTCGTCAAGACGAGTATTTTGATATATAACATGTGAGGTGTAAAAGGTCAAGTTCTGGAATTTTTACACCTCACATGTTATATATCAAAATACTCGTCTTGACGAGTAGATTTAGAATATGCAAAAATTAGAGGCTGCGTACCCATTAGGCCACCCTGTATATAAATATGTAAGTAAGTAAAATACGTCTTTGCAAGCTGATTTCATGTCTATATATATAAAATTGCTTAACGCACCTATTTGAGTAACAGTGAAATTAAAATTAAATATTTACACTTTCAGTATACGTTAAAGATGTCAAACAATTTACAAAAAAGATTCAAAATGAAAAACAAAAACTTTTGGACGATTCCTTCACTCACGTGAAGTCTTTGACACGAGATTTGGAAAATTTAAAATTACAAAACGAAGAACTCGAAGTTATTATTCAAGGTCTGTCAAAAGAAAAAGATAATCTAGAAAATTCATACGACTTATTAAATAAATCCTTCAACACATTGTCGGATAAATATAAAGAGACTCGCGATTTGTTAGAGACCTCTCATCAGCAGAATATTAATCTCAGTGAAGCGATTGAAAGAATACGACAAAATGGTAAAAGATTATTTTCTTCATAATTATTTTTCAAATGACGTATTATAATTATTTAAAAACAAAATTTTTAAAGGTTTTTTTGAAAAATGTTCACAAAATATTTTTTATCAACAAAAAGAATAATTCTTGCTATAAAGATTGGGTAAGTTCACCCAGAACCCTAAAGCCTTATGTTGTGAAGTGATTTATACTCTGTATGAACAAGTTTAATAAATAAAATAAATCTTTGTATTATTTTTGATAATTTTTTAAAATATAAAAAATCTTATTTATATTTAAAACATATCATAATGAACTAAAAAGTTTTTTTAGAAAGTTTTCCTGAAACTAGGAATGTTTTAATATTAAAAGCTGAAGCTTTTAAAAAAATAAATAGACAGTCATATCCATGAGGTGTGACACTAAAAACATGGTAGCAAAACGTGCTGAGATTGTCATATTACATTGTGCGGACCACCTTGACGATAAAATTTCCGAGCAATTGCGATGGTCTATGCAAACAGTAGATCGAGTCCGCCAACTATTGGCTGCCAACAATAACCTGAAAAAAATGCCAAAGAGTGGTTAAAAATAAATAATAAACCTATCTCATTTCAGAAGAAACACCAAGGCCAATCCAGAGCGATCAATCACAGTTTGTGCTTCAAAGTTTGGTGTTCACTAGAATCAGATCAGTTATGCATTGAATAAACTTGGTAACAATAGTCTTATGATGATCAAGAGACCTTTGCTAATCAATGTGATTAATCAAAATCGCTTTGAACGGTGTTAGGCCCTTTTGAAAGACATGAAATCCCTTCCACCTGGATTTGTATTCTTATATTCTTGCGACATTCTGGATGGGATCAAAGGAAGTTTTGATTCTCTAAAAAACGTCTTTGTATCTGAAAAATCTTTCTTCACGGTTCGTTCTACGCTTACTAACAAGTGAAATGTGGGAAAACAGATTCAGTTTGGTGTGGAAGATCTCATGAAATTCAAAAAAGTAGGAGATTTTTTTTCTGCAAAATATTGTGACCGTTGACAAAACCTTGCTCTATCTCTATTTACCTGACATTAAACAGGCAGGGGTTTAAGGAATATAAATTCCCAAATGAGAAGAGCATTTGCCTCACGATTTTTTGGGATTTTCATGGCGTGGTTTCAATAGATTTTGCTGTCAAGGATGAAAAAATAACTCCTGTTTTTATGATGAGTAAGTCCAGAAACCCAGGAAGTCTAGACGAAAATCCCTCAAATGCAATATCTATCTTCTGAATAATGCACCAATACACACAAGTGCATTATCTACAAGCAAAATCGAGAAAGTGGGTTTCCACAGTCTTCCACACCAATCTTATTCACCTGACTTATCACTGTAGGAATTTTTATTTATTCCTTAGTAAAAAGTTAACAAAGTTACAATTTTTAGGCTAGGGAATCCTCATTAGGTAATAGTCTATCCAATCATTCAATAACGTTAACTTTTAGGTATTTTATTTCATTAAATATTTGATGAGTATTTATTATGTAAGTCATGTTAATATTCTCGCAAACACTTTTCAGAATCACAGTTGCCAGAAAATTTATTTTAATCTTAATTCTTATTCACGTTAAGTACGTCAACCCAGTGGCGTAGCAACTCTTATTGGTGTCCGGCGTGGTCTAAGATTTGCCGCCCCCTGCGTTGATAGCCCATTATCCGGAACCCTTAAATGCCAAAAATTAAATAGATTGCTGTAATTCTTAGTTTTAAACTGCTTACTTTTATTTGATATTCTTCTTGCAATACTCTTATTCTTATTTTAAAATTTACGACGTTACGAAGTCATTTCTAAATTTACCATTTTAATTAAAATTTACAAGCAAGCTTTTCGCACTTTCATTTCTGCAAATTTATTGATAAAAGTATTAAAACTTAGTTCAGTAGCAAGCAAAAAATGCAGCTCCCCTTGCTACGCCACTGCGTCAACCACAAACTAAAAATTATAAAAATTTTTTGTGGTGTTGCTTTTACTTTTTTTTTACCCATCTTTTATTATTGGTGTGATTCAAATTATTCATTTCATAATCCATCTCTGATCTCTTCTTCTAGTTAGATTTAATTCTTATTAGTCCTTGTAGAGACAAAAATGTTTTACTCTCAAAAAGAGTTTTCGAAGGATCAAAAATTGTTAATGAAAGAAAATACCAATGTTTACTTTGATTTAAAAAATAAAATCCTATAAAAATGCCAAACGGTTCTTTTGAATTTGATATTTGTTTTAAGAGTAGGAGAGAAGATGGTTGAAATTTATAACGTATAAGTTCATTTTTATTAAAAAAAATTTTAAAAAATATCAATTAATATATTATCAATTATTTTAAGAAAAATCGCTCATTGAAGAATCACAAAAATTAAGAAGAGTAGGTTCAACTGGATCATTTGGTGATCTTCAAAATAATCTAAATATCAGTACAATTGAAAATTTAAAGAAGCAACTAAAATTTTGGCAAGAAAAAGCCTCAAAACTTAATGAAATAATTAACTTACAAGATCAAACGTCAGAAAAAGTGAATGTGGTTCAAAATTCAAAGCCGAAAAATTCTAAAAAGGTAAATACTTTTTTCTTTGATTGAATATTACTAGTAAAATAAAAACATTTTACGTTTTATTATATTTTAAATTTATTTTCTTTTAACTGAACATCGGTAATAGGTAAAAATACCGAGAAAAGATATTGAGAATACATATTTGTAGGTTGCGAGCATTATGTATTTTAGTATTTCATATACGTACTTTTCAATTTCTTTATCAACTTTAATAAAGTGTATTAGTTAAATATTTTTAAATCCTGTAAAATATCAAAATTTCGTGATATTTAATGTTGGAAAAATTGATATTTTGTTGTTGTTGTTGCCATATGGCAACAGATTTGAAAAATTAAATTACAGTTATCTCTTTTACCAAATTTAAATTTTACACATAGTAATAGTTTCTAAAAAGTCTAATAGATGACACTACATATATTAGAATGCAAAAAAGCGCTATTCTCACTTGTTCCTTAGCAATTTAAATCAACATTGTAACGGATATTCAATGCTCCAATATTTTGCTTAAATAATAATTTGGGCTGGACAGGGTTAAGTATTATTGATATTTTTAACATGAAGAAATAGAATGACAATTACGAAATGCTTAAATTTATGCATCTACCATTTAAATATGTAATGTGAAAATTATAAGGGGTTAATATAAATTTTTATCTCGCCTGAGTAGTTTATTATTTTTTTAATTTAAAGGGTAAAATATTTTTATGTTAATATGCTTATTCTATATTTTAAAATTAAAAATGATATAATAAAACAACTATTAAAAAATCAAAAACGTTTTTAAAAATAAAATATTTTTTAATGTGTTTTTAAATATTTAAAAAAAATTAAAAATGATATAA